>OOFE01008447.1:11996-23954 GCA_900323365.1 Monocentris japonica | reverse complement strand
TCTCATTTAATTTGTATTTATTTATGGTGACAAGCATTAAATTATATAATTACATATTTATTCATTTATTTTAGCATTTAATTATATAATTATTTATGTTTTTATATATTTTGTTTTGGCCCTTCTAACCCTCCATACTAACCCTCCATATTATATAATAACAATGTCCCACTAAGAGGGGATAAGTGTGGGTAAAAATCTTAAAGAAAATGAATTGCTCAAAGCATAATCATAGCTGTGAGTTGCATTTCTGTTTTAAATTGTAGTATTATTGGCAAGCATGCCATGATAATAAAATCCATTTCCTTTCAAATATTCCTTCATTCTAGCTGCGAACATTTTAGTCTCTAGTTACAAGTTACTAATTAGAGTTAATTTGATAACATTAGGCATTATAATAAAGTTGTTCTCTGAATGGGGGGTGGAGGAGGGTGGAATGACGTATTAACTTTCCTGGTCTATAGTATAGCCACAGTACACCTGTTCCATGAAAACAACAATAGTCTCACAAAACTTCACAAAATGAGCAGGATCATCTGAAATGCAGATTACATGTTGTGGACACAAATCATGTGACGGTGACGTTCCTCCACCATTGAAAAGATTATGTGACAATTGCAAACCATTTTCATGTGTTTGTCACATGAAAAGGTTGGCTAACATTAGGTTTAGGCAACTGAGACAACTTTGATGAAGGTTTAAGGTTCGGGTTAGGCCACTGGTTCTCAATCCTGGTCCTGGAGTACTACCGCCCTGCTGGTTTTCTATCCTACCAGGTAGTTCATTGCATTCACCTGGCATCCCAGGTGTAAACCAGTCCCTGGTTAGCTGGCAGTGAAAACCTGCAGGGCCGTGGTACTCTAGGTTAAGGTTAGGGTTAGGACAGGGCTGGCGCTCCCTATAGGCTGAATAGGCAAATGCCTAGGGCCTCGCAAATCCTTTAATTTATTTTTCTACTCTCGAAGAAAAAAAAAATGCATTAACCTTCTTATTTGATACAAAAAAAGAAAAGGGAGCCTCCACAGAAAATTTTGCTTAGTGCCTCCAGCAGTGTAGAGCCGGCCCTGGATGAGGATTAGGCAACTAAAACACCCTTACTTTCATCACAGTATTTCAATGTCAAACTACTGCCTGTTTCTAATCATGTCTCCTCCATGTAATCCTTTTGTGTTACTCGTACATATTTGCGTTTTAAGGCATTGTTCTCATTTCACAGAATTTCGGAACACCGGGCAGAAAATAATTCAGTTTCAAACATTGCCCACACAGCATCGGCCTACACCGCCCAGTTGAAACAGTCTAAAACCAGGCCCATATTTGGCTATCATTGGGTACCACCACCACTACACCACTCAGCGATCACACCAGTCACACTGGTCCAACACCTTCGAAATGCACTTACTGGATTTCCTTCTGCACTGCAGACATAGAAGAAACAGCAAACTAAGCGGCACCACCGACACAAGTGTCAGGACTGCGCCTGGCAAACTGGAGATGCCTATCATACCTAAAAGACATGAATAAAGAACAGCAATGACATGACTTCAAAGTCACTCACAAAGAATTCAAAGAGGCTTGAATTTGATATTTGGTTCTATAAATGATAACCAGATCAAATGTTTGCTGCAATTGTGCTCGCTATACAACCTCTGCGCTACACACTTATCACTGGAAACACAAGGTACTGTAACTGTAACTGAGGAGGGCTTATACAAAATCAAAACCACCACTTCATCGACGATTGTACCTCCCATGGTTGAAGTAGCTAGTGTTTTCTTGTAAACAGCCCACAGTTAACCACAGGATCTGTTTGGCCAAAACGCAACTTAAACTTTGGTTCATAGTCACATTTTGTGTAAATATCTGACACTTACGGGTCTGCCAAATGAACAAGCAATAATACAGTACAAATTATTAATTGATAGTGAGCTCATTGAGTGTAGTAGTTAATACACTAGCTTTAATTTGGGATTTTTATGCCAGCCATATCTACAGGCATCTGATTAAGACCCACATATCTTTGTGTACATCCCCACCCCTCATATCCATTATTGTCAGACATGTCTTTTTTTGTCGGTGGATCTTTATCTGAACTGGGCACGTAGCTACACATGGCTCTTTTTGAGGCCGCTTGGCGCACATGGGCTGCAAAATGAGTGCAGGGAAACAAGTAACAAATTAGCTTCAAATTTTCATGCTTCTGCTACTGTGCAGAGCATTTTCCCCATGGAGTTCAATAGGAAACTTTACAAAAACTGTGCAAAACGGTTCTTTGGCTTTTTACCATTTCATGCAACATGTAATTTTGCATCCAAATCATAGGAGTATGGAGACAAAGCACCAATGTGTCCAATGATTTAATGAACTCGATGTATCCATGAAGTAATTTGGATTGGGTTGGAAAAGCCAGAGACAGAATGTAAAATGTAAAAGTCTTATCATTTGCCCCCTGCAGCTTGTACCACTCTGAAAAAAGTAAATGTGATTGATGTGAAATTATATGCAGTTGAGGTAAAAAATATGATGAGCATTTTTGAGGTGGCAATCATGTAAATGTTTTAAATTTTTGTGTGGAGACGTGAAAGTACCCACTCCTAAAAAAACTGTCTAAATGGCAAAAGAGAAACATCTGTATCAATCTGTATTAAATCAATTTTGTTTCATGAGAGCCATTCTATCACTATCACTAATATCAGTAATTTTCTTGCTTCAGTAACAACACTTAAACTTTCAGACACAAATGCTTAAACCGCTGAGCTATGAATACTACACGATGCTTTTTTAAAAGTGCAGCAAATCAAATATATGTATAGCTTTGATTCTTTTTGTAAAATCACATTCGTACTTTCAAATTTGTAGAACTTTATGTTGGCCAAAAAAAGTTGAGCCCATGGCCCCTGAAAAAATCATGCTAAACCTTTTGCTCTAACTTTTCTAAAACCCAAAGTGTTATGCTCATGAAGTTTGATGTTGATATGATTGTTTCAGACATCCTATCCATTCAATCGATCAGAAAGTCCTTTTTATTTTTATTCTCTCATGTATATCACGTTGAAGCCATTTATACTCTAGCAACAGGCTTGTTTTGAATGTGAAATCGTTCAGCTCACCCCTGCTTATTATAAGTGTTTTTTAAACTGCCTAAAAACCGAAACAGTATAAATAGTACGAATGTTTTAGATTGCCAAGTTAGTGCACTTTTAAAAGCTGCTAAATTTCACTCGAACAGCAAGTGTATTTCATACACTGGTAAGATGTTTCCTCCCTGTCCACTCCAGTGGTGGACTGCTGAAAACACAGCTACCAGTCTTTCTTAAGCTTGAACAGAGCATTTACAATGCAACACTATCTGTCTATGTGATATATTGACCTTTCAAACAGAAGCAAACACAAGAGTTTTTTCATAAGATGCAGGTGTTTCTAGTTATCTGTCTATGATGATATGTTGCAGTGTTACCTTCAAAGAAGCCTGTCGGACTGCCTACATTCTTCAGTCTTACCAAAACAATAGCAGCAGTACAGCACAGTTGCCTGTGCTTCCTCTTTCAAACTGAATGCCTCACCACATCCGTCCCTTTCAAGACAGAGAAGACCTCCATAAAATGCACATCTGTGACTTGTAGTGGACACAAAATGTCATTATGTTTTGTTATTAATTATATTCTACATTTTGCATTGTTTTTTTTAGTTAAAATTGCCTGCAATGGCAACATGTAAGCAGCAGTATGTAAGATCTAGAGGCATTCTCAATTTTTTTTTTTAAGTGACCAATGTTCCCCTTTTAGGATAGGGGTTTTTGAAGGTTGATACTGATACCAATGTTTTTGCATTCAGCATTGAATCTGCCAGTAGCCGATACTTTCTGCCTATATCTTAAAATGTAGCAACTTTCATGCCCAAGAAATTCCAAAAAAAGTACATTCTGTCACATTCTGGGAGAGACACTAAATTTGAAAATCAAGCCAAAAGTTTCCTTGCTGCCTTAAATTTCCAAGTTGACTAAAACAGTACAGAATAGTTAGTTCATTAGGATAGTCAATACATTAGTTCAGTCACTTTGGGTAAAATGTTTTAAAGAAGCAGAATGGTTATACATTTTTCAGTTTTCATGAATGGATCTGCTTTTATGTACCTCCTGTGCACACAACTGAGTGCACTATAGCCTACAAGTCAGAGAGCACGCTGTATCCTCCTATACAGTACATAGAAGCAGATCCAAGTAGGTGGTAGGTGGGGTGGTGGCAGGTGAGCTGTGGCCTCTGAATGCAGTATCAGCTGTGGGATTTACATGTAGGTGGAGAGAGCAATAGCACTAGCTGATGTTGCCAGTGGAAAGTCATGCCCCTTATGGAAAATGCAAACCTCAAAGTTTATTTCTATAGCCTGTTAGCACAAACAAGCCTCAAAGGACTTTACAGGCCTAACTATGACACAATCAATTATGACTAAGATGTTTACACTTGTGGGTTGCATTGTAGTCTATTGAGGCTACTGTTGGTGGAGAAATTGGTGACTCTTGCATGATGGATTTCTCTGTGTATGATTGTTGAACATTGTGAGTCGAGAAAGAAGCCCTGTGTGACGGACACCAAAACCTCACGTTGATGTTTTAGATCATTGAACATTTCTCAGAATTAAACTCCATTGTAGCTGCAGCGGAAACGCCGTCTACGTTTGGCCAATTAATCAGGGAAATAGAAGATAGAACCAGACGCTCGTAACAAAGCCTGCATCTGATTGACGGCATTGCAGGTATGTTGACATGGAAGAAAAAAGACGAAGAGTTTGAATGCTTTAACCTTGATGAGTGGTGAGGATCCATGATTAAAGTAGACATGGCGAGACTGTGCATGGGATTAAACGAGAGCGAGAGAGCGAGTAGTGAATTCAAAAAGTAGACAGGAAATCCACTTCCGGTAAGGAGTCTAGATATGACCCCCGTCTTGAAGTAAAGTTAGAGTAAGGGCTAGTCGTTCTTTTTAGTCCATTAAGGAGAAGGCAAACAGAGGTATTACTGAGCAAACTACTCACTAAGAGGTCTCAGCAGCAAAGATGAAACTGAACGCCTGTAATAATGCTTTTAATGGAAGAAGGCTGTATTTTCCAAGACTTAAAGCAATGAACTATGAAAGTACAATTGGCATGTTAACTGGGAGAGCGGAAGAAGGCAGCACAGAAGTGTTGGGATAGATTAGACATCCAGCATTGCATATAGTATAAAACAAATGTATTTAGTGGAATAATAATGTAACATGAAGAAGATACGAAGTTAATATTTTCACTTTAGATTTTCCTACTTGTTCCACACTTTACTTCTGTAAACGGCCCCTTGTTTCACAGTAAGACTATGTATCATATTTTGCAAGGTCACAGCACTGAACTGAGGTCAGGTAAGAGAAGGAAATCTGACTGTTAATCCCTTCTGAGAAGATGAAAGTAGCCATCCCCACCTCCCTTTCTCTCCCTTCCCAAGAGTTGTGATGTGTGATGAATAGAATGTGATGTGAGCAAAGTACCTCTGTAACAGGGTAGCAAAGGCCAAGATTGTGTTTTTGTGTTGTGGTTTGTTGTTTTCTTGGGCTTGACGTTCGTGTTGTCTCCCTTCTGTGTGTGGCCTATTTCTACATCTTTTAATAAGGGTAGGTTTTACCTCTATATAGTTAGTACACACTGATACTTTACTTTCACTTCTTGAGACTGTACTCATGAGACATCTGGTTCATATGTCCCTTTTACTGAACACCTTTTGGGTTCAATAGAAGGAAGTAACACAAGACCAATCTGAGTCATAAGATTTTGCCATCCCTGACCTCCTGTATTGAGCTGCACCAGACAAATGAATGGCCAGAGTAGTATTTAATCTAGAACTACCTGACTGATGCTGGGCACATCAGACCCATAGACATGGCTTCTGGACGTAGAGCACATTTAAACTCCTGGCATTTAAAATGTGATGAAAAGCACTCAAATTGAGATTGAGTCAGAAGTAAGCAGTAGACTTACCACCTCTTTTGAGGGTGGTCTCTGTGCTGTGGTGAGGCCTAAAACCAGGTTGAAATGGTTTGCATGACCATTGCTAGAAAGATACTCAGTTAGCCAGGTAGCTACTATTCTGTCAAGAACTGTGGAGAGAAAAGGAAGATTTGAGACTGGCCTGTAATTATTCAGGATGTCTGCATCTAGATCGGGCTTTTTAAGCAGGGGTTTATTTACAGCTGCTTTACAGGCAGAGGGCACAAAAATAGCACTGCAGCATTGCCAATGTGCCGGTGAACACTGACTGCACCGCGGTTGTGCAAATAGAGCCCTTAATAGCTGCATTCTCGGTCCACCTATACCTGTTGCTCCCCCACTGGATGAATTGAGTTGAGCTTCCTGTTACCTGTGGTGATTCTTCTAAGTGCATGTGTGTGGGGTGATGTGTGTATATCTAGTCAGAGGTATGCGAAGAAACAAATTCGCTGCATGTGTACGTGTGTTAGTGCCAAATAAAGTTCTTCTTCTTCTACAGTCTCAAACACCAGACCAGACCGGTATACCAAAAGTGGTGGCAGCATTACGCTCCCCTGTCTAATCCAGCTATTTATCACCTCCTGAAGAACAAGGTTTATTACCCTGTATGGCTTGTGATTCATGTACAGTACCAGTCAAAAGTTTGGACACACTTACTCGTAGAAGAGTTTCTCTTTATTTTTACTATTTTTACACACATTTTAGAATAACAGTATCATCAAAACTATGAAATAACATGAAAGGAATTATGCAGTGACCAAAAAAATGTTAAACAAATCAATACTATCTTAGATTTTAGATTCTTCAAAGTAGCCACCCTTTGGCATTCGGCATTAACAAGCAAAGAAATTCCACAAGGCCACAATCTTTTAAAGGCCACAATCACTGTGTGCTTTTCTCCACCTCTAAATTTAAAATTTCAAGTTCTAAATGAAAACTACTCATTGGGGGTGCATTTCAAAAAAACTTTTTTTTTTAATTTAAATTTTAGTTTTGAAAAGAAATTCATACATAGGGATCAACTTCACTATTTATATTTGTCTAAGAAACTAATTTCAAGCATTTAAGCATCAGCCTTTAGATCAAAATGTCTTTAAGATCATGAGAAACAGTCAGGTGTGTCCAAACTTTTGACTGGTACTGTATCTTTACTGAGTCATGTTTACATGGCAGTAGTAACGTCATTAGCCTAGGGTAGCTACCATGCTTTCCTCTGAAATGCATTTTACAGAGTAACATGTATTTCCAGTGCCAACCGCTTGTTTCTAATTTGAGTACAATATTTATTTTGAAATTTTTGTAGCCACATTATATCATTATATGACCATAAATATATGTTGCACAAATTAAAAAATGGCACAAAGTTACCTGGCTTGTGTGTGTAGCTTTAAATGCACGGAAAAATTGAATTTAGAGATGCCATTGGGATGGGTGGAGGGGTATGCTCTTAAAAGGGTCCATTACTGTATATCTGCTTTACCTAACCAAAATTGTTGTTGTGGAATTAGGCTATTAATGCTCGGTGTAAGTCTGTTGTGCAGAGCTGAAAAATCAATTACGAGCCTGCTTTTCGTGGAGCATTTCCATGCTGCGACAAAGGGGATTATCCTAAATGTAGGAAATGGATATTTGGAAAAAGGCCCAATATCCATTTTAGAGAGCAGAGAGGAGATTTCTGCAGACACGGGTGCTGCTGAGGAGGTAAGTCAGACCAGCTGCAATTGTTCAGGCATGTTGAATAGAGTTGAAGGGTGTTACATCATTTTTTCTCTTGTCTTGCAGGGTACATCCCAGTACATAATACACCTATTTTACAAAGCAGTTATTATCAGACAAAAACAATCTTAAAGTTTTTGAAAGACAATGGGTTAGACTTCATACGTTGGGCAGTTTTGAACACAATTCTATTACATGGACCACAGATCGGACAGGAAAAGACACGATGGCCAGTGAAATGTCTGCATATCAGTTGCAAGTCTACAACAGACCAATCAAGGCAAATGTTAGTAAGTGTTGTAGCTACTGTGAGAGAGGAGGAAAATATTCACTTCATATATCTTGTATGCTTGCATACACTATATGGCCAAAAGTCAGTGGACACCTGACCATCACACCTATATGAGCTTGCTGGACATCCCATTCTAAAACCATGGGCATAAATATGGAGTTGGACCCCCTTTGCCGCTATAACAGCCACCACTCTTCTAGGAAGGCTTTCCGCAAGCTTTTGGAGTATGTCTGTGGGAATTTGTGCCCATTCAGCCAAAAGAGCATTTGTGAGGTCAGGCAGTGATGTTGGACGAGAAGGCCTGGCTCACAATCGGCGTTCTAATTCCTCCCAAAGGTGCTCAATGGGGTTGAGGTCAGGGCTCTATGCAGGTCAGTCGAGTTCCTCCACACCAAACTTATCTAACCATGTCTTTATGGACCTCGCTTTGTGCACAGGGGCACAGTCATGCTGGAACAGCAAAGGGCCTTCCCCAAACTGTTTGGGGAGAGTTCCAACAAAGTTGGAAGCACCCAATTGGTTAAAATGTCTTTGTATCCTGTAGCATTAAGATTACCCTTCACTGGAACTAAGGGGCCATGCCCAAACCCTGAAAAACAGCCCCAAACTATTATCCCTCCTCCACCAAACTTCACAGTAGGCATTCTGGTAGGTAGCGTTCTCCTGGCATCCACCAAACCCAGATTCGTCAATCGGACTGCCAGATAGTGAAGCGTGATTCATCACTCCAAAAAACACATTTCCACTGCTGCAACAGATGATTGGCGATTTTTATGTGTTACGTGCTTCAGTACTCGTTGGCCCCGCTCTGTGAGATTGCGTGGTCTACCACTTCATGGCTGAGCTGTTGTTGCTCCTAGGCGCTTCCACTTCACAATAATAGCACTTACTGTTGACTTGGGCACATCTAGTAGGGCAGAAATTTCACAAACTGACTTATGGCAAAGGTGGCATCCTATGACAGTGCCACATTTAAAGTCACTGAGCTCTTTACGACCCATTCTAAATTCTAATTGTTTGTCTATGGAGATTTCATGGCTATGGGCTGGATTTTATGTGCTGGCCTCAGTACGAAATGACAAGCCAGTTTGAATAATGCATTTGGTTGAGATAGATATATATATAGAACTGCAGAAAATCCACAATGGCTCAGTTGAACTGATCCTGCAGAACATCTCTGGATTTACTGAAGGCACAGACACTTGTGTCATAAGCCTTGCTTAAAATGAAAAGGAAATTTGTGCAAGACAGAGAGGAAGGAGAGGGGTGAGACCGAAATAAGGCAGGCAACAAAGCGGTTACTAGAACACTAGAACAAACAAGAACACTTGTGGATTGAAGGGAGTCCTGTATGTAAAGCACCAACAGGCAATCATGCAGGAACGCCTACAAATGAACAATCAACAGTCACTGTCCTGTGATCAGGACAGCACACATTTTCTCATATATTCTATATTGCCATGTTCCTCCCTGCTGAAGCTGCATTGGCACATCTCCCCTCAAAAGTCCCTCTTTGTTTCACAAGCCAGAATGACACATACCCGACATACTGCAGTTAGTCCAGTTTTGGGTCAACGCATGTAAACATTATGACTCTGATAATGGTAAACGTGGTTAAGATGCCTGGCCTACCCACATGTTACTGTGCATGGAAACATCTCACTGCTCACTTTTGGTTTTCACTGTCTGTCAAACTCGCACAGCATTATGGGTACATTTTAATGTCAACAAAAAACATTACTGCTATTACTATTGGGATCACCATTTCTTCCCTCTGTATTAGAAGTAACCTGTTGCTCAGTCAAAGAGAATAGCTCTTTTCATACTTTTTGCTCGAGGATTGTTCTATCTGTGGACGGGACACGACTGGTAGACAGGGAAAAACAATCACTTTATTGGTTTATTCATGGTAATAGGGAGACTCAGTTGTATCGTATCAAAGGTTCATATAAACAGTTTAACCATAACAAGAGCGTAAGAGGAATGTGAGCAATAGCTGGGTTAAACATAGTCATTTAGAGATGGAAGAGTGGAACTTTGATCACTGGATTCAAAGTCCAGAGCACTGGCCATTACACCATGAAACCACTGGTATAATGGAGATGGAATATAATGGAGATATTGGCCCAAAGGAGCCTCTGGCATAGACCTGGAAGGGTGGCTGCAAGTTCTGGGGGACAACATGACAAGGAACATTACTTCCCTAAACGTTAAAACCAGACTCTGACCTGCAAAGTGAAGATATTCTCAGAGCCAGTGTGTCTTCATTTGAGATGTGAATTCATAAACTCTGATGCTGTAGGCAAAAATCACACCCCTCAAGCAAATTCCTGGAGGACTTTTGTTTTGAAATATTTGTTCAGGTAGCTAGGTAACTAGGTTGGGGCACACATCGTGCTGCTTATCATTGATTTAAGTCCACCTCATGACCCTTGATGCATGTGTCCCATCTTTTTTTGATTCTAAGCACTATATAATATCTGATAAAATAGAAATACCTGAAAAATAATATTGCACTAGATTTTGTTGAATATACTGACAATATTCCACTGCTACTTGACATAAATATTACGTAAACACCCAAAAGTTGACCCAAATATTAAATCAAGGTGCACAAATGTGGCACTATATCTGGAGCACTCCCCCATTTTCACCAACAGAGGACAGCAGCACCTTGTTCAAACCGTACACACAGTAGCATCCACCAGCACTGGTGGAAATCTGTCTTAAATTACTGGGGTGGGCTGGATTTGTTTAAATTCGGGTCCTGGCAGCAGTCTGTTTCCCATAAATCAGCTCCAATTTGTAAGCTGTCAGCACAGCAGACCGGAGCAGCCTGAAACGCAAATGCATAACTCTCAAATGCTGTCTCCATGCCGCAGACAGTTTAGGGTTAGCAGAGAGAGCAGAGTTTGGTTTGGAAAACCGTGTCTAATATATTGTCTGTCTGTCCGTATCTACATATAACACACAGGTGTAGACATGAAAAGTTTATACCCAAATTAATCTGGGTTCATCAGATTCATCAGAAAGTTCATCAGAAAATCTAAAACATATGATGATGATGATCCAGTCATTTTCTGTCATTATCATTCTGTTAACCAAGGAGTGCTGTTTTGAATTTTAAAATTACAATATTTCCTTGTACAAAATGTCCCTCCATGACTTTTCATGGACTATCTGTACAAACCAGTGTTATTTGATTTAATAGATATAGTAGTAGCCTTATAACAATTTATAAGGCTTGTTGGCCTTCTCTTGAAGCCACAAAATCCATTGGTGTTTCTAATGTATTATAATTTGTTGTGATTTTTTGCTATTTTTTGAGTAGTTGTTTTTTGCTACAAAATTTAGTTGGTTTGCATGAGAAATGATGCTCAGCGCAAGTTCAACCAGGAAGACCACCTGGTTTATATTTCCTCCATATTTGCTACTCCAGGTGGTCTCAAACCCATGGCCTTGCTTATACCTGGTGAGGAAGGCAAGGCAGCGCCTTTACCACCTCAGGCAGCTGAAGAAATTCAGAGTCTCCCTGAGGATCCTTCAGTCCTTTTACTCCGGAGCTGTAGAGAGCATCCTGACAGGGAGCATCACTGCCTGGTTTGGCAACAGCTCCGCTCAGGATAGGAGGGCTCTGCAGAGAGTAGTGCGTTCGGCTGAACGCATTACTGGAACTACACTCCCCTCCCTGCAGGACCTATACACCAGGAGGTGCAGAACCAGAGCCTGTCGGATCATGAAGGATCCTCACCACCCCAACAACGGACTGTTTCAGCTGCTGCGGTCAGGCAAGTGCCTCCGCAGTCACGTTGCCAAAACAGAGAGACTGAGACTGAGTTTCTTTCCCCAGGCCATCAGGACTGTGAACTCTGACCTCACCAGGGCCCCCACCAAGCACCACACACTGCCCCTCTTTTGCACTCACATACACACACACA
>OOFE01008447.1:1087-11976 GCA_900323365.1 Monocentris japonica | reverse complement strand
TGCACTCACTCACATACACACACACACACACACACACATAGACATACACTTACATTTGCACATATTTATATATTTTCACATTTCAGATGCTTGATTTATATTTTATATTTGATACCTATTGTAAATAGTGTGCTTTGTTTTTTACTGTAAATATATTTAAAAATATTTTACTGTTGTTTTTTTTGCACAATCCCGTGAGCATTGCCACTTTTCATTTCACTGCACATCCTGTATGCGTATGTGACAAATAAAGTTCTTGACTTGACTTGATCAGCTTCCTAAGCAAGGACACACCTCTTTTCCTCCCTCTAGGGAAACCAATCACAAACTGCCGTATCCCTGTATACACTGCTACCTGCCAAATCTCTGTGTTACTGTCATTTCAGTGCTGTATCATTGCTGTGCTCCACCACTACCAGTGCCAGACTCTAATTCATCGCCAGCAGGTTTTCATTCTCTCCTTAATTCAATTGGAGCCACCACCAATGCTCATTTGGTTTATTTTCATTGTCCAATAAAAGCTTGATTTCAAACTTGCCAAATTAGTCTTTCCTGATTGAAATGTATATGACTATGAAGTTAAAGTGCACACTGTCAGCTTTAGTTTGAGGGTATTTTCAGCCATATCAGCTAAACAGTTAAAGAACTACTGCCCTTTTTGTGAAATGGTCCCCTCTTTTTTTAAGAAATTTAGATTATGCTCAGTAAAGTAGCCTTGTTGTTTGAATAAAGGTTAGAAATATCACCAGACTTATTGTTAGGTTCAGCTTCCAATTTTTTGGACTCCCATGTATCCACAGTCCAGTTGTGCATCATGTTTAGCTCAAAACTCCATGGAGGCAGTATATGGTTGGGGTAAATTATGTGGTGAAGTCTGAGTTATCAAACCAGCTTTGAATCTTCATGCCCAATACTATAAAGCTCCAAGATTAGCATGAAGGCCTCAAGCGTTTTTCTTCTCCCTACTAATTTTCCCATAAAGTTCAGTCAGAAAAATAGTGGGGGAAACAAGTATTAGTCATTTATGTACACTTAAAAGGTTCAGCTCCGTGGCAGGAGCATCTTGACTTGATGAATAGAGGCTTTGCAGTTGTGTCACAAATCTATTAACCACGTTTGGCTCCATCATGGAGTTTCCACTGGAGAATTGGCTGTGCACAAATAATGTCTAAATATATACCAACCAGGTTAGAAAAAGAGAGCTAGCTGAAAAAGATTGTTGTGATGTGTCTGTAGATCCATTCAGTAACGTTCTAAGTAAAAGTGAATAGTGTGATAAGGTAGATTTGTTACTGTGACACAGTAAACTGTCTTGTCTTCAGCCCTAGTCTCTACTCCAAAAAGTTGTAGCTTGAGAAGTGTCAGCTCAGTTAACCTGAACAAACTACTGGTTTTTGACTTTGTTAACTAGCTAACAAACAAACAAAGCAACTAATGTTAATGTTATCCTGCAACTACTAGCCACTACTAACGCTAGTTTAGTTAGTTAGCAAATGAGATGTGTTAACAAGACAGTGATGGTTAGCTAACTAGCTAACAAGCTGACATTATCTAAACACAAAATTGATCAGCTGTATGAGTGATAAAATGATCAGTCCCCAGTCAAAACCTGCACAGACATTAACCATGTCTATGCAATTCTGTTGAGACGATCAAGTTGTACACAGCCACTGTTGCCCAAGGGCTGAGGACCTCCAATATGGCCGCCAGAGGGTGCGTTACATCACCTGAGAAATCTCTATAGGGAGCTGAAGTGAAAGATAACAAAGACTGCCCACTGGTTTACTAGCGGCTGGGTGGCTAGCGCGATTTTCCATAGACAAGAGCAATAGATTTTGTTGTACATTATCTGGCAGTGCTTTCTTATATATAAGTAGTCATAAGATATACACATTTCTGTAAATTTTGTTGAAAAATATATTCAAAAGTGAATAAATATCACCTCATTCTACAACATATTTCAGAATCAGTACTGTATAGTTCATAGTTTCCTTATAATTCCTTATAAGCCATGTTCCTTATAATTACACATTACTTAAGTTCCTTATATTTCCTTAAGTAATGTGTAATTATTACAATAGGCAGAAGTGATGTCAACTTCAGCTCCCTATAGTCCAAGTTGCTGAAACTGTAAACAGGTAATACAGTAGCAATGCACACACACTTGGCTTTTATGAAACTTTAATTGTGAGGGCTGTGGGTGGAGCAAGGGGATATGTGATGATGTGTGGTTGGACGGTCCCAGATGATCAACAGGTGATTGGAGGGTTGTGATTGGCTGCTCTACTCCTGCTCCTTGTCCTCTCCATGGGTGATAACGTAACACAGGTTCTTGTAATCCAGGTTGCCAGCAACATCCAGGGGGAAGTTCGTAAACATTTGATTGACCTGGAATAGGGAAGTAAGGATGTGAGTGAAACCTTAGATAGATCCAGACGAAGCGAGGTGGCTAGGATGCAGGCTACGTCTTCTTCTTCTTCAATATTCTAATTAATCTCCTCTGTCTACTGCTATTCTGAAATGAACTTCATTTTTGAGGCTCTTAATGTCAACTCTCCCTTATGGAACCTCTTTGGTGGAACTTTACTTCATCATGTCTTCCACAGCTATTTTGGACAAAATATAAATTTATATCCAGAAGTCTATTAGATGATTTAAGCCCTTGTGATGGATGGTCTGATGACAGGAAATAGAGTATGAGTGGATCAGGACAGGGTTTGCTTGGCTACAAACTCAATCTCAAAGAAACATTCACCACTAAACCTGGAAGGGACATGCATTACCTCATCCTCGGTGAACTTGTCCGCTTGCGACATGAGGTGGTATTTGATGCTGCAAAGGGTGAAATTATAATTTGTTACTTATTCTTTAACCTTGGTGGATGGTCATCTTCCCTTAGATTGTGACCAAAAGTGAACTTTCACTGCACCAATTCTTACTCACACAAATTTATCACTATGCAGTGACAACAAACAATTCAACAACAATTCAATTCAACCCAATTCAAGCCAAGATATCCTCATGTAGATACGACAACTCTCATTTTGTGTAAAGACATGCTTACTCATCTCCTCTTAGGACGCCTTTTCCCTCAGGGTCGAAAATCTTGAAGGCGTTGAGAATGGTTTCCTCGGGGTCAGTACCTAAGTGATGAGGGAGGTTTCAAAGACACGGCTTTCACACCAAACAAGCAGTGGAGAAACTAATGTAACTGGTGATGTAGTGGTAAATAAAAGGATGGGTAAACTATGACCTCCAGACAGTGATCATCATAAGGGAAGCAACCTCCAGTATGAAGAGGAATCAATTATATTTTCAAAAAGCATTTATTCTGTTTTCCCTTAAAAATTTGATACTACTTGCTCAGATTAATGTCAGCCTAAAAAGGCGAGCAAACTCTGCAAACTTCTGCAAATAAGAGGTGGGTTATCTGAGTTTAGGTGGGTTTACCCTGAATGTAGCTTTATAATCATTCAGAAACTGTTATCTGCAATGTAACATTTCATCATGTCATTAAATGCTCCTTGATGAATGATGATGATGATGATGACTGACCTTTCAGCTTCTCACCAAACATAGCCAGGAAGATGGTGAAGTTGATGGGGCCGGGGGCCTCCTTCATCATCTCATCCAGCTCATCGTTGCCAACATTGAGACGACCTGAATACAGACCGGACAGGCAAGAGCGGTCACTACAGAAGGATGGAGAAAGCACCATGCTTCTATGCTAAGAATCTATTTCGCTACCATCCTTGGTTCCCAACTTCACTACACGTCCAAAAGTATGTGGACACCTGCTCGTCGAACATCTCATTCATCATGGGCATTAATATGGAGTTGGTCCCCCCTTTGCTGCTATAATAGCCTCCACTCTTCTGGGAAGGCTTTCCACTAGATGTTGGAACATTGCTGCTGATTTGCTTCCATTCAGCCACAAGAGCATTAGTCAAGTCGGGCACTGATGTTGGGCGATAAGGTCAAAAAAAAGTCAGTGTTCCAATTCATCCCAAAGGTGTTGGATGGGGTTGAGGTCAGGGCTCTGTGCAGGCCAGTCAAGTTCTTCCACATTGAGCTCGACAAACCATTTCTGTCTGGACCTTGCTTTGTGAACAGGGTCATGCTGAAACAGGAAACTCTTGCCACAAAGTTGGAAGCGAAGCATCATCTAGAATGTCATTGTGTGCTGTAGTGTTCTGTAGATTTCCTTTCACTGGAACGAAGGGGCCTAGCCCGAACCATGAAACAGCCCCAGACCATTATTCCACTACATACATTATAAGGGATGTCCGCATACTTTTGGCCACGTAGTGTATGTACAGGCGAGAGAGAGAGAGAGAGAGAGTATCTACAGGTTTTCATTCCACCCAAACACTACAGCAGCTGATTTCACTGATTAACACAGCTTAAACCAGAGAGGGGGAGCTAAACGGTGGAATCAGCTGCTGTAGTGTTTGGGTGGAATGAAAACCTGCAGATTCTTCCATGACACAGGACTGGACACCACTGGCTTAGAGGGAACACTGACCACGATGCCATTTGAGACTCTGCAAGTCCTTCACTAGCCTACTGTAATAGGGTTTCTAACCTAACCTACAGTAAAGGCAGCTCACCCAGAGCGGCATATGTGTCTCTCAGGTCACCCTTGTCGATGAAGCCGTCTCTGTTCTGGTCCATGATTGTGAAAGCCTGGGGAGAAAGAAACAACAGAGATTTCATATTTCAACTCATTATGCAATGACCTCACATATCGCAACGTTCAAATTTGTTTTTTGGTTTTAGCTCAGCCCTCGGCATACCTTGTGCAGTGGTTTTCAACCACGTGCCATCGAGCACCAGGATTCTGCAGGTTTTCCTGCCAACCAATCAACACAGCAGCTGATTTCACCGATTAGTTCAGTGTCTCTGGTTGAAGATGTGTTAATCAGCTGCTGTAGTGTTTGTTTGGAATGAAAACCTGTACACTCTTGGGTCTCGATGGCTCGTGGTTGCGAACCATTGGTTTAGTGAGCTTTCTCCTGACTTATGAGGACTGGTATGGCATTATCTCCCACATTATTGAATCAATCTTCCTGGAATTAACTCAACTGTGCTCCCTTGTATACCGCCAAAATACAAATACACTTGTTAGTGCTGAGCTGAAGGAAAAGCTGTCATGCCAGACAGAGGCTACTGTTCGATTGAGAGATTAGGAGTTACAGTTGCAACACAGTTGAAGCTGAGGTAACATAAACAAAGCGGAAATCTTGGCCACGATCTGACAAGACTAATTGGAATACAAGATTAATACTAATGTGATAGACTGAGCTGCCAGAAGTCAACCCACCTCCTTGAACTCCTGGATCTGTGCCTGCTCAAACATGCTGAACACATTGGAGCCTGCCTCGGTTGTCTTCTTCTTAGCTTTCTTGGGTGCCTGAGGGAAAGAGGAGGTTTTTTTTAACTTAAGGGCTATAAATAAATGATGGCTTGTCGATCCCCCTGGTCCCCCGAGAAAACCAGGATGACTCTTATATTAAATGTAGGTTTTGTGCATCAAATGTCTTTTTTTTCGTTAATCCTTTATTCATTCAGATAGTCTCATTGAGATTGAGATTTAATTTTCAAGAGACCTGAGAATCAATGAACAGTCATGAAAATGACAAAGAAAACACACAATACAATTCAGTCAAACAATCAGCCACGTACAGGGACTAACATTATAAAAATCATCACAGAAACATCATAGAAAATCTGAGCTATCATTTCTTTAAAATACTTGAAGGGGACAAGAAATTCTGATTTCAAAGTGCTTTGCAGGCCGTTATAGTCCATTTATAAGGTGCAGAGTAGCAGAAACCAACAAAGTAACAAAACCAACCAGTCATGTGATCTGGTAGCATCTTTACTGGTGTATATGCTGTACAAGGAAACATACGCCATACTCTTTTGACAATATTAGTCAAGTTCATTTTCCTAACCTAAACAATCATAAATTAATGTGCAACTTCAGTACTTCTGTTTGATCATCCCAAACAACTACTGGTGCTGTACAACTTGCAAAAATCAAAGTAGGTCCACACAACATTTTTGCTCCACCAGTTTTTATTGCAGTAAATTTTAAAATTTGGTATTTCTGCCTTATTTAGTGTTCTAATCAATAAGCTACAACGTCTGTATATTTTGCAATCATTTTCTTCTTAAAGCCAGGATGTATACCACCTGAGGCCCTAACAGAAGTCTAAATACCATTAAGATTAATGGTGCAAATAGTCATGGAATAACAGAAACTGTCAGAGACGTTTTATGATTATTTTGTTCACAAGGATGTCGGAGAACTGAGGACAGATCATGTCACAAATTATTTATCTCCAAAGAATATTTAGTTGATGAACAAATACCTCAAAATAGTTTTTTTTGCTTTTCTAAATGGGATATCTAAATTCAAGACAGGCCTCTTAGACACAAACAAATATACTGACATTGTGGGATTTTGGTAATGATTAAAAGACATGACGTCTATTCATCCTCTAGAGGTTGAGTCAATGTCAAAGTCACACACTCCCACACTGCCTTCCTCCTTTCTGTGCAGACTTAAGACATGCTCTCAGCATCCTTAGCCTGCAGACCCTCAAGAAGCGTATTAATAATGAAAGGTGAAGAGGACAGACAAATAAGAGGTGTGAAGAAGAAGGTGGCCGGCCTTACCATGGTGTGGAGCTTCTCAACACGCCTCTGTTCTCAAATGCCTGAGAGGACACGTAAAAAGTTGCCCTTTGTGGTTATATAGCAGCACAGTTGGCCACCTCGGCCACCTGATCTAAGTTTAGACAATAGGGAGTGGACTGATACACAAGGCATTCCTGCCATATAGAGACTTAGCACTTCCCACCCACCGCCACCACCCAAAGACTTCTATTGTTACCCATTGTACTGACCCCGGGGTGGCTGAAGCATTGGGGTGACAGTTAAACTTAAGGGGCATGGGTCACATCTGAAGGCTCGTCCAGGCTTATTATAGTTCTTTGTTTGAACGTGTAAATGCCTCACAATTGACAAGTCTTGTACTTATCCACCAGCTTACCAAATTACCACCATGATGAAATACTACCCTTTGTCTTTGGGGATGCTTTTACCAGTGGAGTGACCTTTGAGGGCAAATGAACGTCGTAATGTGCATGTTGGCATATGCTATTTCATTGCCAAACTGGCGAATTCAGACTTGAGCACATTTGATTCAAGTTCAAAGTCTGAGAGATGAGAGATCAGTGATAGAGCTTTTGCAGCACAGGATAATAATAGATTAAATGGCAGATACATAAAGTAAACACGAGCCATCACTCTATACTGAAAAACTTGCGCAGTAAAATAGTTTATGTTGAACCCTTCCTGCACAGATATGGGGTTGGAGAATGTGTGATGCTTTATTTATATGTTTTCTGGAAAACAGGTGACCATTGTGATTCTGTCAGACAGGCCATAACTCATGTCCACAGCGAGACAACCTTGGAGAGAAGCCTGTTTGAGATGACTGATAGGGCTGTGTGTGTGTGTTATGCATATATAGTGTGTATTTGTGTGCGTGGGCATGCACAGGCATGGTGGCACACAATTAGGTTCGATTAGATGAGGCTTTAATGGTCTCTGTGGGGAAACTGGGCAATCGTGTGTTCAAGGTTTTCATTACTTTTACTTAATCAGGCAAGTCGAGAATATATCTAATGTATAAGCCAAGTCAATTTTATTTCCGCAGCGTCAAAAACTCTTAGACACTTTGTTACAGGACGCTTCACAAGGTTAAAAGAAAAGAATAACGGGGGAGGGGGGGGGCTAATGAGTCAAGGCATCCAGGCCAACCTTGCATTGCTACAATAACACAGATGCTTCAGGTTTCTGCCAACAGTGCGACACAGGCATAAAACACATCAGCAGTGTCAATAATTCAGTTCCTTCTGCACCCCCTCCTCCACAGCCACAAGCCCTGTCAATTATTCGCACTGGTATCTTCTTCTTAACAACCACAGACCAGTTGTCAGTGTTGTTATCTTTGTCCACTGCCCTGCAGGATCTAAGGCACTGACACCTATCCATGAGAGTTAATGTGAGTCAGTATACAGTAGGTGAATAGCAAAAACACTTTTTTATGTTATCAGGATTCAATCGATTGTTTTGAATATGGGCAAAATTACAATTACTTTTGTAAGATCATTTTTCAATGGATAAAGTCAGAGTGCATTGAAATATTTCACTATTTTTGACAAATTATTTACAAATTGTATATGGTTAAAATGGTTAAAAATGTAAAATACCCCAGAAAATAAAAATGTTATTTTTGTTAAGAAGCAGCAGGTTAGTAGAAAAAAAATGTCACAAAGTCAATCACTCTCATTATATCAAAAACTGTAAAACTAATTAAAACTAACTCCTCTCACAGTTCAAATGACACCAAACTTACTCTATAGAATCTTCAGACCCTCACCAATAAAAGATCCACAGGGTTTTTTAAAGTCTCAAAAATTGAGCTCACAGTGCATGAAAATGTCTGACTCTAAATTATACTATACACAGTCACGATAACTTCTCACTTAATAAATGTTCAATATCCATGACAATAAGTTACAACATTGTAAAGTCTTTATAGATGAAACATGCCCAAAAACTGAATTTTTGACAACATTATGAATAATGCCCTCATGCAAACAATTACAGTCAATGGAACATAGAGCATCTTTAAATATCAGCTTTTCACTCATAGTGTTAAATCTTAAAAACAAACATTACAAACAAACAAAAAGTACAAACATGTACATATTGTCTATATAAATAAAGCCAATTATGATCATTTTATTTGTAAAACTGCCAAACATCTGAGGCATTCTGGTGCAGTGAAAAGATTTAAAGGCATTTTTTTTCACATGGAAAGATATTAAACGCAGTCATAGACGTCAAGACAAGAAGAAAGTCCGTTTATTCTCTCCACAGTGCAGTTGAGATCACGATAGAAAACCATCACAGAAAATGGAAATCAAAATAGAAAATAGGTATCCAAAAAACAGACTAGAAAAAGGACAATATACAGTTACATATCACATAGTGCATTTAACCATTCATTAATTTTCTTTACTCTCTTATTCCTGTCCTGGGTAATGGGGAGCTGGAGCCTATGCCAGCATGCATTGGGTGCAACCCAGTCCATCAACATGAAAGGCATCCACAGACTGAAATACTCTGTGGTGAAGTGATTCAATCACTAAGTGACATTTTCTTCATTTCTGCTTTTCATCAGACTAAAAAAAAAAGGGGCGGCCGTCAAGCAGTGAAGATTCGCTTTGCCTTTGTGCTCACAAAATGCATAACTTCCATACCATCCAGCCATCTTTCTACTGGAAAACGGATTCAATGTTTAACTTGTAAAAGTCTTTTTATTACAAAAGAGAACAAATATTGAAATAATAACTTAGAAACTGGGGGTTTCAGAAAGCAAAATGTAAGACATTTTAAGATCTTTTTCATGTTACCTAGAATTATATTTAAAACCAATTCAAAAACCAAAATAAAGGAGCAAAACTGTCAAAACCAACCTACTTCTGATTGAACATACTGTAGCTAATGAAATGGACCGTATAAGAAAAAGGTCATCAGGAAATATGTGTCCAGATGTTAATAGCAGATATGATACACATTGTCCTACTAACCCTGTTGTGTATTAATCTATGAGGGGACATACAGCATAAAGAAACCATTGTAGTCATTGCACTGTATGGTGAAAAAGACCTCTGATAACTGTATTTAAGACATTTCAGTCCTTTTTAAGGACCCGCGAATACCCTGGTAAAGTTATCACCTACTGACTGCACATGAGGGTAAATCACATGTGTTCATTGAAAAGAATTTCAAAGTTGAGAACAAACATTTAAATGAAAAGGCAAAAAACAAAAGGTGTTTTAAGAGGATGGTAGCTGACAGAAACTGGAGGCTATTTAGGATGTAGGGACTTTTCATTTGGGCACATAGAGACAGTGACTCTCATCATTCCATTAGTATATATCATATTATCAGCTGACTTGCACTTTGACACAGATACCAATAGATGGCGGTGTACTCTCAGGATAAGGCTTCACCCTATTTTATATGGAGGACCAAAGCTGACATTTATATAAATTAATTAATGAATTAATGTATAAATAAATAAATAAATAAATAATAAATTAATAATAAATCAATTAATCAGTGTATATACACATATACAAATAAATAAAATAATGCATGAATGCACACAGTAATAAATAAAAAAATAGATGAAATCTGGTATAAATATTTCCGTATTATTTTTTTGCCCTATTTATTTATTTATTGTCTCATTCATCAATTTCTGTTTATATTTATTTCCCTATTTACTTATTTGTGTATTTATTCCCTTAGAATTAAATTCTGTATTTCTAAATGTCTCTTTTTATCTTATCTTGTTCATGGGCTGCTACCTAGCCTAGCACGGTGCTTGCAATGGTGTTGGCTTGGCTAGTGCTTTGCTCAGGCAAAACATAGCCAAAGTGTTGGCTGACCTTGCCGAAAATGATTGTGGCAGACTGGGGGGAGGGTGTGGGGGAGCTGATGGATGTTTTTCCAGCACATCCCACAGATGCTTGATCGGATTGAGATCTGGGGTATCTGGAGGCCAAGTCTACACCTTCCTCAAATCATTCCTGAACAATTTTTGCAGTGTGGCAGGGCGCATTATCCTGCTGAAAGAGGCCACTGCCATCAGGGAATACTGTTGCCATGAAGGGGTGTACTTGGTCTGCAACAATGTTTAGGTAGGTGGTAACATCCACATGAATGCCAGGACCCAAGGTTTCCCAGCAGAACATTGCCCAGAGCATCACACTGCCTCCGCCGGCTTGCCTTCTTCCCAT
>OOFE01008426.1:21549-37025 GCA_900323365.1 Monocentris japonica | reverse complement strand
TTTGTCATTATGGGGTATTGAGTGTAGATTGATGAGGGAAAAAATGAATTTAAACAATTTTAGCATAAGGCTGCAACATAACAAAATGTGAAAAAAGTGAAGGGGTCTGAATACTTTCTGAATGCACTGTATTTGAAGTTTATTCTGCGTCTCTGTGTTGCAATATGATCAAGGGTCAAAAGCTTAGATCATGCAATTTTTGACATGATGCAGTAGCCTATTAGACACTGCTAAACAGAACCAACAACCAACTTGACTTGACAATGCCAATCATCGGTTTTCGATTTATTTTTCATCAAACACCCGAATGCTCATTGGCGTACTGTCAAGAAATTGTTGATGCATCGTGTTTATGCTGTCCTAGAATCTATTAGTATACAGTTGACTAAATTTAAGTTTATTATATAGTTAATTAAATTTGCATGAACCAATGCATCTCAAGTGAAGGTGAGATGGAGTAAAAATACAAAGACCATTGTACCTGCCATAACAATTTTATTGAAGATTGGAGCATGTTTTAAAATTAGACAGGCAGGATGACTAAGATTTTAAAATGTCAGCTGAACTAATGTGTGTACAGGTGTACCGCTGCAGGCACCAGTGCACACAAATACACACATGCACGTGCATGTGTCCTACCGTCTGAGTCCGTTGGTGAGTTCTGCGGCCAGGTCGCTGTCATCATTCGCGGTCCGAAGGTCTGACAGGCTGACAGCTCTGGAGTCCCCGAAGTCCTGAGCCGCAACACAACATAACATCCAGATCAACCATCACACGTCTGACAAGGAAAAGCAACACAGTCCACCTATACAGGTGTACAATTCTTGAGAAAGCGATTGGTTGTTGTCTCGAGATAATGAGATGATTACGTTGTAATCACAAGAAAATTGTGCAACTATGGCTCGGCTTCCGCACATTCCAATTAGAATCTGACTTAAAACTTTTCCAAATAAGTTATAAAAGCGATTTGAGTGTTTGGAGTCAAGGAGTGAAGTGACATTAGCCTACAAGCAAGCTGGTATGAGTTTGACTTGCCACTCCCACCTTGACTAACAAATTTCCTGTAGTAAACATGATATACACACACACAACTGAAAATTGATTTGTGCATCGAAACAATTGAAACAACTGTTAAAGCAATGTGATTGGCAGTCAGGTCCTCTCTCCTCCTCTGACCTTGTCCTTGTTTGGTCCTTGCTGCTCCTCCACCTCAGCCTTCAGGTGCTCGATGTGCACCAGGTAGGCATGCTCCCGTGCCTCCCGTGCACTCAGACGCACCTCCACTGCTTTCTTCTCCTTCTCCAGGAGGTATAGCTGGGCCTTAAGTTCTGCCATCTCCTCCTTATTTAAGATAATAATAATAAAAATAACTAGATTAGTTATGTGATAGTCAGTATAGGTGCAAGTATATCTACATATGTTTTACACTATTCTATTCTGCTTTTAGCCTGTCTAATCCTGGAGATCACTTAACGGACTACTACTATTACTTCTGCCTCTGTAATTGGTGCATTTAGGTCTTTCATATGTGCCAAAGAAATTTTAGGTAAGCTTAAGGTATTAAAAATATATCAATCTCCATAAACTGTGTGTGTCTCATTACTGATATAACTTGTTATAGAAATTATAAAGTACTAGTAGAATAGTTTTCAACCAACTCTTTTTCTAACTGATGTATCTGCTGTTCCAATTTTCTGTTTCCCTGTAACGTATGCCTTGGATGCTTCCCAGACAGTTGCCGATGTTTTGCTAGACCCTGTATTATCCTTAAGAAAATAAAGTCTTCTCCAAGAGACTCTAAACTAAACAGTGCAGGGAGAACCAGCCCACGAGCTTGATTCTCCCTGCATCCAGCCCACGCCTCAACCACGCACCCACCTCCCCCCTGCCTATTGTAAAAATCCAACCTATGTTAACACCGGCAGTTGGAAAGGCATTGGTGAAGAGTGTGAAGAAGTGAAATTTCACAGACTGAAGTTGAAGTAATGGTTGGAGAAATTATATTTATCTATTATTTGGATACCTAAGCTTTGGCATTACAAACAAGATATAACTGTAGCAGTAAATCTTAGATCAGAGCCCCGGACCCCGGGCGTGGTTTAGAGAAAGTAGTGTGACTTCAAGCACTGCTAAGGTGCAGGCTTACTCTTGCTTCCTAATAATGCACGAGTTTGGTGACAAACCTATTTACTGAAGATAGAACAAAATTGAGGCTTGTTGAAAAAAAGGCTATTAGGTTCTACTAATTGCCAAAAACAACCCCAAACAATCATAGACAAGAAGAAGCTCACCCAAGACCTGCTGTATACATTTTAGTAAGGTTATTGGTGGATTAGTGGTACCTTTTCCTGTCCTACCTTCATAGCCATAAGCTCCTGCATTAAGACAGCATTTTCGAGGTCCAGCCTGTGTACGTCACCCCGGGGCTTCACGTCCACACTCAGTGGGTCCACGTGCACACTCTCTAATTCCAGCACAGTTAGCCTGACGGCGGCACGGTCATTCTTCAGCTGCCGGGCATAATCCCTCAGCCGCTGTTCATCCTCCTTGGTGAAGTCCATATCGCATGAGCTTGCTGTGGAGCTTGTGGTGCTATAATAAATTAAAACAAGAAGGCATGAAAAAATAAAAAGAATAAAGGCTTTGGATAATAGCTTAATTGTTCGCACAGACTCAACCCAATTATCGCAAGTATTGTATCAACTGGGTTTGTTCATGGTAGACACAGAAGATTGTTTGGACGTCTGCAATATATAAAGTTTAAGAAGAGAAGATGCTTTGATACTAAATTTACACAATGAGAAAGTATTTGATAGGCATGAATGAAGTCATTTCATTGCAGTGCTATACCATCTTTGCTTTACCAAAAATTGCATTAATTAAATTTTTAATTTGAAGTTTATTTATGCTGCCCTAAAGTCTACTATCTTGGTAAATGGTACTCACTTCTTCATTTTCCATAAAAAGGGGAAATTGACAGGGGTGCCTTTTTTCACCACTTTTGTCTGCTCAAGTTAGGGAACCACTAGCAGAAACTATATGATCAAATACCAAAATAAGAGGTATCCAGTCAAACGTAAGACATTGCTTGGGTTGATTTCCTATGTCCGTGTGAGTAAATGTACCCTGCACAGGGCTAGCTACATGGTTGGTTTCCCAAAAGCTTGTTGGTACAGAGTTGAAACATGAATCCATGCAGTTATACCAGTTATTGTACATATAGCAGCAGTGGAAATTTGTAAGTGTTGAATGCTCAAAGAATATAACTGTATAAGAAAGGCTTACTTTGTGATCATTTTTAACGTAGTGGTTCATTTTAGTGACACAAGTTACAGAGGATGCAAGGTGCGAGCTAACTTAGCTCTTGCTAGACAATTAGCTTTATTAATTATTAAAGCGGGGGATTATTAAAGCGTCATCTAATCTAATTTAATCTACACTCAGCGGCCACTTTATTAGGTACTCCTGCTCATTAACGCAAATAGCCTGCTCCTCCAAACAGTGAATCATGTGGCTGCAACTCAATATATAAAGCTTGTAGACATGGTAAAGTGGTTTAGTTTTTTGTTCGACCAAACATTAGAATGGGCAAAATGTGTGATAAACAATAAACATCCAGTGAGCGGCAGTTCTGAGGCCAAAAACACCTGGTTAATGAGAGGTCCGAGGAGAATGGGCAGACTTGTTCAAGCTAACAGAAAAGCCACAAATGCTCCAATAACAGTTCTTTAAAACAGTGGTGTGCAGAAGGGCACCTTGATGAATCCATGCCGCGAAGAATTCAGGCTAAAGGGGGCAAAAGGGTGTCCTACCTGGTGCTAGATAGGTGTACCTAATAAAGTGGCTGGAGAGTGTATTCTAATTTTTGTTCTCTAACATGATTACAACAACAGAAGTGGAAAGAAAACATCTTTCTGATCTCTAAATTCCTTGTAAACAATTTCCTTTCTTAGAAACATAAATCAAGTTATTATAACAATCTGACTACAACAGAGTGCCATCTATCTCTCCTGTAGCAATGGCAGAGAGGGGGCTGCAAATGAGATTTGGAAATATGCATGCAACATATCATCAAATTTTGGATATAATTTTGTCGCAAACCCCAAGTCCTCTTCCCTCTCACCTGGTGTGGCTGTTAGAAGAAAGGCTCTCCCACGGCTGGATGCTACAACCACTGACAGCTATAGCAGCTCCACAGCTACCGTCCAGTCGCGAGAGTAGGTCTTTGGCTGCATTCTCAGCGGTCTTTCTGCTGTCGTGGGCCCGCTTCAGGATCTGGGTGATGCACTCCTCACTGTACTGATCCCCTGGGTACATGGAAGGCAATAAGAATTTTAAAATGACCATGACACATAAGCATGATAAAGGTTTTTATTTGGCTCGGGAAACCTGCTCCTGCTGGTGTTCTTGTTCCTTCTTCCATGAGAAGCTTTTCATTTTTTGTTGAAAATACTGATTGCATTAAAAAAAAAGATCACTCCTCCTGATTCCCTTATTCATTTCCTGTCTTTCCATTCCATTTTTCCTGCTTCCAACACATCAACTTCAAGAAGTGACTGTTCACTTGCTTCTCAATATACCCCACCCCTCGACAGGTGCCATTGTAACAAGATAATCGATGTTATTCACTTCACCTGTCAGTGGTTTTCATGTTAAGGGTGATCGGTGTATACCAATGTATTCAACTAATTACTGGCTGACTACACGAATACCATTTAACATCAAGCTTCCATTCAGTGATCTGTCTTGTCAGATAATAGTAATAACTGGTAATAATAATAACAAATGTGCTCCTACATTTTTCCCTGTAGTGAAATACCCTTTTCCCTACTCCACAGGGAGGGTCCCCCTGGAGGTTTTAGGGATCCAGTGCTTCAGCAAGGCAACAAGGGCAGCCCTGGCCCTCTGGATCGAGGGCTGTCTCTTATCCAATATGCCAACTTGTATACAATAAACACTTCCTATGAGCCTGTAGTGTGTGTGTGTGTGTGTGTGTGTGTGTACTAGAGTTATGACAGATAAGACAGAGAAAGACAGATGAGACAGAGATATGATGGAGAAGAACAAAATGGACAAAGAATGAAATCTCTGCACTTCAGTTCCTGGGTCAATGGCATCAGAAGGACTTAGCTGTCATCTAAAAGTGAGTGTGTGAGCATGAGATGTGTGAATATATATATTCTGTATATCCAGATCCTGTGAACAGCCATCATTTGGTGTCTACCTTACCTACAGTGCCAACTCCGGCAGTCCTGAACTGTTCCAGGACCAGAATTTGTTCACTCTCAGCCAGGGCCAACAGCAGTTCGTATGCCTCAATGCACTGCTCACTGGAGGAGGAGAGGAAACACACACACATTTTAAGTACTAACAGGCTCAGTGTTTAACATCAATAAGGATACCACAAAAAAAAAACAATATACCAACACAATGTTCAATGCCTGCCCGTTGTGTTTCAGTATAGGCATGCTTAGACATATACTGTCAGGGAGTAAAGTTAATCTCTCCCAAGGTCGATACACTTGGCGACATAAAGTGTTGAAATGTTTGGTAGCAGCAGTTGAGGAAAAATGTCTAGAAGTCAATTATTTAGCTGATAATGGGCATAAAGAAGAAATTGACTGTTATTGCTTGTTTTTATTCATCATAGGACTTGATGAGCATCTGCTGCTCCACGGCCATTAATGTGATCCATGCTTAACAGCTTGGGTCAGTGTTTTATAGTCATGAACATGTATTTCTCTTGATTGTTCACACAAGGCTTGAATTAACCTGATTACGTTAGCGCTTTGTGGTACTGCTTAATCCCAGATTGATTTAATTAGGTTAACGCGAGTCAGGCTTTTCACATTAAACCCTGCTTTTCTTAGAGCCGCCTTTGGGGAATGGGCCCCTTTTCAATACAACGTTATTTATTTGTAATGAGTGTCATGTCAAAATTCACACGCATCCAAACTGTAGATTGAAACCACACTGATTCCTTCACTAACATTCATCTCCTGCATCACAACCATAAGCAATCTCAACAGTACCTTAACTTATTAATGTTTACTTTGCAAATCAAATATGAAGGCCAATCCTAGCAGACAAAAAACAAAACGCCACAAACCCCAAACACAAACCCAGCTGCTCCTTCTGGCTTTGAAAACATTTAACAAGGGAAAGAACATAACGTAAGAAGAAAAACTGGAGTAGTGGAATTGTATCAAGTGTATTTAGCAATGTTGTACTACCACCTGAGATTTATTGAGAGCAGAACAACAAAAATACACCACCATACTGTTGTAAACCAATACTTATATTACATCACACAGCCTTCTCAAACACCTTAGGATTAGTAATGCCTAATAACACACAATTAATAAATTTATAATAAATAATACATTTATTTATGCCATTTATCTCCTATGATATCACTGTAAAAATTTTATGCTTACAGTTAGTTTTGCTGTGATATTTGTACAGTATAATTATCCATTAATTAATACACAGGACAAGATGTTACTATCCCTTGTGACATAAACCAAGGTAAACACTTGTAGAATTCACAATTCAGATTAAAAAAGGGAAGGAAAGATCGTCCCTGGTTTGGGTACGGGGAGTGTGTGTGTGTATGTATGTGCCACCATGCCTATACTTGACTGATGGGCAGTTCCCTAGCTAGCAGTAACATAGACTCACTGTGTTCCGGACACTTAACACAGTAAAAAGTCCCATAAGATATCAAAGAGTGGAAAGATAAGTCTGATATCTGTCATATCTGGTATATCTGTCTCTGGAGGCAGGTCTTACATGCATACCAAAGTTTGATTGACACATTTTGAGCCAATCGTTTGGGAGAAATTTTGAAAAAAACAGTCAAAAGACACAGTGTCCGGATTACATTGACGGCTCACGGTAATGCGGACGGCTGGAATTTTCTACTCACGGTATTCCGGACAGGTAAGACAGAGTCATTTCTAATATTTTAAAAACACACATTTTAGATGAATAACTATCAGATATTATATATTTATTATTTCTAAGCATTTCTCATTTTTTTTCAATAACAGTTACAGTTTTTAAGCATCGTTATTTTGCCTTTGACAGCAGGGGAGAGAGAGGCCAGGACACACCAGGGCAGAGAGGGGAAATGACCAGACAGCCACATGGCCAGCACAGTTATTATTATTTTATTTGTTGACTCTAGACTCTAACTCTAACCCTTTTTATTGGGTCCCCACATATGAATTTAACATTTTAACAGTTTTTATGTGTACAGTTTTAAGTGTCCAGCCAGGGACAATAATGTCGACTTTCAAAAAGTAACTCCTAAATATTCTATGAAACCTTAAGAATGTTTCTGTCATTTTTCTGGTGGGTGATCATGTTTTAAAACCGGTACTTTGCAGACGTATGCCTTTGCCCACCATGTAGTGTCCTGCCGTAAAACCCTCCCCCCCGCACATTTCTGAACGTTCATAGGTGCACATTGGAAACTCATGTTGATTTCTCCGAAACGACTGGTTTTGGAAGAGTCAGTGTCAAAAGAGGCGGAAACAAGGATGACACAGATATATACAGTATATATTGCCCATGACTTGAAAGTATTTATTTATAGAATTTGCGGGAAAAGGTCAAGTGTCCGGAATACCGTGAGTCTACGTTACAGACCCCCCTCAATGCCACAGTACGACACAGTACAATCGCATAAATACAGCCAAACAGTGTTATGCTACGCTACTTTATTCTACACAGTATTACACCACGAGATACACAGTGCTACACACAAGGCCGCACAACCCAGTGGCGCTTACCTTAGTGTGCTCCCAAGCTAGACTGCTTCCTCCATATCCACAACCATTCACTTGCTCGCTCCGCGACATATTCCTAACAGCAAGTTTCAAGCTCCTTCCGCGAATGCCCGCAAACTCACTTAGTAGTGCAAAAATGGACTTTGCCATGAAACCGCGACAGTCAACTTCTACTGGCCGTACCCGAGCCCTCCAACCTCGCTGTTCTGCCTCCACTGCCATCTCCGCATATCTCGCCTTCTTCCACTCGTTTGCCTCATCATCTTGGTCTTCCCAGGGGACTGTGAGCTCGATAAAAAAAACTAACTTCTGCATCTGAGACCACAGTAGCATATCCGGCCGTAGGCTAGTGCTAACTATTTCTGCCGGCACAGTTAACTGCTCAAACAAGTCTACCTTTATTTTCCAGTCTTCGCCCGCTCCTAGCTGTCCTGGCTCACGGCTGCGTGCGTGCTCCCTTGATCTAACTTTTTCTCCCTCACGTACGAATCCAATCTGTTTAACTTCATTCTAACAGCTAAAGAATTTAGTTCTAGCCGTTTTTCCTCAACTGCAGCTGCCAAACATTTCAACAGCTGATTGTGATGCCAAGTGTATCGCCCTTGGGAAAGACTAATTTTACACCCTGACAGTATATGCCTAAGTGCACATACGCTGGAACACAACGGGCAGGCAGCGTCCTCACCCATCCACTGATTAAGATTTTGGGTAGATGGCAGCACATCATAAGTAGCCCCTATAAAAAATCTAATTCTGCTTGCCTCCATGCTCCACAACTCTCTCCACTTCAAACTACTCTTCTCTACACTGTTTTGCCTGCAACACTGCCTTAGTACATCTCACTACCTCCTACTGACGATGTACTTCTTCAACTACCAGTTTTCTTTTTTCTACTGCTGTTACCTTACTCCACACAGGTTTCCCTGCACACAGCCCTAAGCCCCCACGCCGCACCTGACCTACAATGTCCCTATGTCTCAGTGCTGCCTGTGCTTGCTGCACTGCCTCTTTTGGGTTCCACTTCCTCCCTGTTTTAACTGTGGATGCTACACTCCTAACCACTGGATCCTTTGACTGGGTCAGACAAATAAAATTTATGGAGATTAAAGACCGTAAAGGAAGCAATAACATGGAGCCCAGGTCTGTAAAGATTTTAGAAGGCTTGGAGAATTTGGACACTTTGAAGGTGCAGAGGTTTGAACTCCAACTATACATAATAATACATAGAAAAAAGCAATGTCATACTCTGTCAGGGGATATGAATGATATGATATGTTTGTGATACTGAACTGATCCACGTCATGGGGGCTTAGACCAAGGCCCTCCTGTTGAAGGACGATCTCCCGACTCACTGTTCAATTCTGCTGCTCTCTGCCCAACGTTTTCAACATAACAAACTGCAACTCACTCTGTCAAATCTGCCGACCGACGCAATCATGCTGCAGTCTGATGATATGCAACAGCAGCTGACCCAGTCTTTATGGCCGGACAAGACCTGCACCTTTTTACCTACAACAAGAGAGGAAACTTGTATGAGTGGATATAAAAATTCAGTGGCACACTGATAAAAGCACAGAAGTGACGCGATAAATTCACAATAAAATACAATGATGAAAACACAGAAAAGAGAGGGGAAGATACAAAACTGTGCAGGTGACATATAAAACCCTATGGGGCTTATAGCAACATCTAACAAACAAAAGAAACAAACATAAAAGTAATAGTGAAAAAACATACAACCTTTTGAAAACACCAAGGCACTGGCATTTGCACTTCACCACCACGATAGGTTATATATTTTATTATGACATAAATTCTACAACCTGGTATATCGTCTGCTCGCAGTCTGCTTATCTGCTCGTAAAACTTTACAAATTAAAAGACTTGACAAGCTGCCAACTAACAAAATCCAAAAACACCATATAATGGAGCACTGCAAATTTGAGATTTATCAAAAATATGAACCATAACACAGACATAGCCATCTGAATAAAGTTGAAAATATCGCTTTCTGAAAAACCCTTTTTGCTTTTGCACTGCGGCTCCAGAAACCATGAAAAACAGCCATGCTGGTTCTCTGTTGAAGCTCCCAAAATTGAACCAGGTTCAGAGCAGACGTGTCAAGGCAGATGGACGCTCCACTGGATGCCTTGAATGTGCACATGCCTTGAGTGCATTGAAAACAATTGGTGCGTTTGAAAAGCGCACGTCCGACGCTTCCAGTGAGTTTTTGGTTTTAGTCAATGAACCATGTAAGTGTTTAGATTTTTTTGACAGCTCATGTACCTGCAGTTGTACCGTCTATCCAAATCACTTGCACTATGAGTTTAAACGTGCAAAACCTCTGTAGTGTTTAACTCTGAATGTACACACCAGTCCAAGTGTTGTTGTTATAATGGGAACTGAAAACATCGCTCTCCAGGAAACTTGAAACGAGCCAATTTCCCAAACAGTCCTTCAAGAATTTGGCTGCTGAAGTGGTCGTGAACATGGACCTCCAATCACACGTCTTTGTTTAGCTACAGCTACTGATGACAACAGAAAACAATGTACACACCTTTCTGAGCCAGATCCCAAATCCTCAAGGTTTTGTCACGAGAAGACGAAACAAGGGTGAGCTTTCCGTTCTGAGGGAAGACCAGGTCCCGCACAATACCTTCATGGCCATGGAGATCAAACAGAGCATCACCTGAAAGTGAAAAACAAGAAGAGATTTAAAAACAGGTTTGAGATTTATAACTGACAACAGCACAGCTGATCACATTCCTTGGGAAATAAAGACCTCACCTGTTAAGACATTCCAGATTTTGATCACCCCATTTTCCAAGCCTGTGGCCAGAAGGAGGCTGTTTCCTTTCGATGGGACGTTTCTTGGACGTGCTGCTTTTGACTTTGGTGGTCTGGGTCCGAAAGCGAGCCCCCACACCGGGTGACCACAACTAAAGCTCTTGTCTCTTTTGTCGCTTTCGCCATCCTGACTATCCCTGTGAGAGAGAGGGGCACTGAGCTGAAACACAGGGGTAAATCTGAACGTGTGAGTAATGCTGCCTTCAAGTGCTGTCCAAAATATTTTACTCATGAGTTGAGCGCCAGTGAACAATGACATAAATACGCCTGGAAAAGTCAGGATTTCCTGTGATACTCGAGATGTGGCGTTTAGGGGACCTGTCTTGAGGGGAAAACGGTAGCGAGCACAGAAAGCATGTCAAAAAAAAAAAAACGTTTACTCTTTGTTTAACTTTTAGTTAGTTTAGTAGTAATGCATATTTGTGCATACTTATAGATTATCTTTGTGGTGTTGAAGAGACAATAGCTGCAAATACTATTTAGTATTTAGATTTGTTTATATTGCAAAAGATGTACCAAATATACGACCACTTTTGGACTTTGTGGATCGAAAGTAGGAGTTTACGAGGAGGGATTGAAGGCAGCACATCTATCTAAACCATAATCTGACCCTGCATTCAGCTGCTGACGGATATATGGGAAAAACGACTATCAAAACGAAATTTCACATGAACTGCATTCAAAGTTGTATGATGAAGTCGGATACATTTTCGTCACCCACGCTAGACCCGGGTTTCTGAGTTTTGACGCAATTGACACCTTTAACCTCAACGTGGCGTTAAAAATAATGTTTTGTCTCAGTCACCGGTAAGAAAATACTTAAATACGCATGAACCTTTATTACACGTTTGTAGTTAGCCAGACCAGCTATCGTGACTAACCAAACGGTGAACCTACTCTGAGTCAAGAGGCCAGGCGACAACCCAGACAATCCCATGTCCCATCGACCAGGCGAACCAGGCTCCGTCCGGGGAGAAGTCGACGCTCCAGGTCTCACATCCCGCGCGACCCTCCAGGGAAGGAGGGCGTCTGGTTTTCAGTTCCAGGATGAGCCCCGGGTCGGCCGCTGGAGGGGAAAGGCCACATAATATCGGTCAATAGTGAAGTGGAGCAGCTTTTCTCTGACACTGACAGTTCATTTTTATAATACTACCCCTCCCCCCCCCGCAGCGCCGCTCCGTTCTTATCTCTGGTGAGTTAACGTTACATAATTAGAAACGAGTGTTACAGTAAAGTGTTATAGTGTAATATTTACGATAACAAATGACAACCCTCACAAACACCATAAAAAAGGAGCAGTAATGTTTATGTGACTTACATGTGGGCTGTAGACCCGCGTTCTCCGAGGAACACATCGCTGCCAAGAAATGCCCGCTGACAGCCGAGCGTATCACATTCTTGTTCGCTTTATCTTTCGACTTCCTGAATGTCTCCTTCGCGTTTCAGTCCAAAGACTTGGCAAGGCAAAGGGCAGGTCGTTCCGGATGTACCCCCGTTTTCTAGCGGGAGATGTCTCCCTATTACTCAGCGATGTTTACGGTCTCGAATACGATGCCAGTGTGTCCAAAACAAAATCTTCAGCTGATTTCCTGTTGTCAGAGTGGCTGCATCCGATTGGCTGCATTGTTGTAGAACGTAGTCATGTTTTTTTTTATTACGTAACCCGTGCCCACGCTTTAACCGTGCCCTTCCTCCTCATCAAATATTAACCAATACTAATTCTTCTGATTTCCAGCGTTATCGAGCTGGTTAAATGTTCAATTATTAACCAGTGGTCTTGTGACTAGTTGAAATGTTGAAATGTGTCTATTTTCATGCCAAAAAAAAACAAAAACAAAAAACTCTCCACTGAAATCCAAACTAAATTATTTTTGGACTGGCACCTCTTGAAGGCAGGGTGACCCACCACACCCAGAAACCTCTAGGATGCATGACTACCTTTAAACCATGAATCAAATAGACATTATCAAACAAATTAATAAAATAGGATTTACAGACTGTTTGGTGGAGCACATGACTGTTGATATCCAATACTTGGCAAACCGATATATTACCCCACTAGTGATAACTAAGGTTGCTAAACTAAGACCTCTAGTTGTGATATGGCAAACAGCATCCATTATCAACAAAAATTACTCATACTTTTCAGATCTTATACTTTTTTTTTTCCTTAGGAGACCCTATATTCATTTAACTTCCATAATTTTGATAGTATGATGTATACTAGGAATTTATGGCATCTTAAAAAGGTAACTAAACTGTAGGTGGGTTTACATCCCAGTAACATAACTCACAAGGCCAATGACTCATCCTCATCTTTAAGTTATTACTCAGTGGTTTCAGATAGGCCAGGCGGCGCTCGTCAGACGAAATCTGTACACAATATGACTACAGATCAGGGTGCAGGTGTAAAACCGAAGATAAACAAATAATGTTATTCTTCCCACAAAAACACAATCAATCCCGAAGCGAGCAGCTCCATTTATGATCCTCAACATTAGAACAACAGCATTACAAAAACAATAGAAAACATTTAAAAAATTAAGCACAGTAAAATAAAACAAATTGTTCTTTACACACGACTTCCACCAAGTCTGTTCACAGTCTCATTGGGAGTAAATGTTATTTACCTATTAAACATTTATCTAAAACCACCCAATCCCTAAAATGTTACAAGATCCGCTGGTTCTTCTGTCTGTACAGTGTCTTCTTGCTGCTGTGCACTCATGTCAGCAATTTCTGCGTCCTCATGATCACCTACAAAAAAAAACAAAAAAAAGACATTATACACATTTTGACAAACAATCACACTTCAGATTTATTTACACACCATAAAATCCAATGCAAACTGCCAGTATTATTCCATACTAGTCGATGGGATCCGATGTATCTGAACGAGCGTTGTGTGGTGTCCATTGGTCAGTGGTGGAAGCCTGGGCACAGCGTCATGAAAGATCTGCTCGTCATCCGATTCCACCAGACTCAGCACATCTCCCCGATCTTCCTCCATTCGCCTGGAGGACAGAAACATTATTGTTATATGTTAGGGGACACCCGCAGGTCGAGGGTCAGGCTGAATGAATATTGTCTGTAGCAATGTTAAATCCCTCAGACACTTTTATCAATCTGTGATGTTATTGTGTACCCACATTCCCTCAACCACCTCGTCTACCTCTACGTCAGATAGTGAGTTCCTACATTTCCCAAAATGCCTTTCGACTTCCCCCGGAGAACGTTTTTGCATCCAGCAGTTGGTTTTGTCGGTGGAGAAATTGGTCTCTCTCCTCTTCTACGATGGATTTCTCCCTGTATGATTGTTGATCATCAGTCTAGAAAGAAGCCCTTGCTTTTTGAGTCTGAGCGGCTGACACCAAAACCTGACGTTTACCGTCGATGTTTTAGATAACTGAAAATGTTCTGCTTTCATACTCCATTGTAGCTGCACTGGAACTATCTGGACGTGACGTTGTCTCTACTGGGCCAGTTAATAAGGAATAAGAAAAATACACCAAACCACAAAATAGACCCAGAAATTCAAGGTACGTCAGCAATAGCTGTTAGTCTAAGTGTTTTAGGGTGGACTTTCCCTTTAATTGCATGGATTGAATCTTTCAAAATAACCATACATAGTGTGTATTGCGTTAGTAAATGTGAGATACTCACCCAAAGCCATTCCCTGCAATGGAAATATGAACAGCAATTGTGAAATTAGCGATGGTGGATATTTTTGCTAGACACATTTGTTAGTGAGAATGCATGCTCTCGTAAAGCTTTGACTGCACGTGCATGAAGAGATTATGATGTGATCAAAGAATGACTGATCAAATAATATACATGTCACACTCATTGGGTGCATATACTTGTGACTTTCGTGCTTGTGTTACAAAAATATACTCAACAAAATATGTTACCGAGGAAAATTCGGTGGCGGCTGGAGTACGCTATTTTAGCGATGATAATGGCTGATCCCACTATCAGTGCAGCTAAAAAGATACCAATGATTGCTCCTGAGTAGGCAGAGGAAGCTGTGGAGACAAAGCAAAAGACAGAAAGGGTTGTGATTGTAAGTCTGTAAAAAGCTAAAAAATAAAAGGGAGGTGCAACAGGTTTATCAGCATTCCAGAGGAGTGGCCTGCACCAGCATTAACTGGCTTTTTGTCTGCTGCCGTTCATATGGAATAAATATGTTCAGCTCATTTGAGCCTCAATGCATCCTGTCCATGCCCCCCCAAACTTGACTTACTGACATTTTTGAAATTGTTCCATACATACTTGTGGTGGCAATACTCCTCAGCACAAATACACAATCACACACTTAGTACATTTCTGCAACTGCAGTATATTCTGTCTCTCTGAGGTTGGCTATGGGTGCTCTCTGTATCTGCAAGGCATAAAGAGACTTTTATTGTGAAACATCACTCAAGTCAAAAGGCCCTAGTGAGTGACTGATTTTAAAAACCCAATCAACAGCAACAGGAGGCTGAAAATGCTTGTGTATGCTTGTGTGTGTGCGCGCGTGTGTGCGTGTTTGTATGATTATCTTTCTCTCTCACATCCACGCCCAACCCTCCTCTCTTCTCCGACTCACCCTTCACAGTGAGGTAGACCTCCAGCTCGCAGACGGTCAGGGGGTTCTCGCTGCGGCAGAAGTAGACTCCCTCGTCGTCCTTGCTGACGTTGACTATGGTCAGCCTGAAGACGGGGCCCTCCTCGGACAAGATGTATTTCGATCCGGGTATGATGTCCTCTTGCTGGGTCCCCTTCTTCCATGTGGTGTTGGCAGGGGGGAGGGAGCTATTCTCAGTGCAAGTTAAAGTTACGTTGGTCTCTTCCAGC
>OOFE01008412.1:19272-38702 GCA_900323365.1 Monocentris japonica | reverse complement strand
ATGTTGTTGTTGACCACGGTTGTTTATTCATACATGGGGAGATACCTGTGCACTCTAATACCTGGGTTGGCTCTGTTTCTATAAAAGTTTTTTATATTCATGAAAAGAGCCCAAATGGGGTTGGAAATAATTGATTGGATTTGTCAGGGAGCGAGCTGGTGGACCAGAGAGACACAGGTGGGTTTTTTTGAAAAATGTTTTCTTTGTTTTTTATTTACAAAAAGCAAAAAAAAATACTTCTGATAATAATTCTGGGCCACCATAACAGAAGAGAACTAAACAGCACAAATGGGCCTTTTCAACTGAGCCACCGGGGAAACATATATACACAGTATAGTGGCTGATCAGGCCATTCAGACACACAGGGGGATAGACTACCACATAACCATTTGAACAAACTACACTAACCCAAAAGCATGTCAGTACAGTGCTACCTAATACTAACGAATCAACCAATAGTCAAACAACAATATCCAAACACAGTTGTCAAAGAGATAATAGCAAAAATCAAACTAGAAAACACTGCCCCTCCCCATGATGCAGGAGGAACATGGTGCAGTCCAATTGGCAATCAACCAAATTGACAAAGATTTAACTAAATGTGTGCACTCCAAATAGCCAACTGTACTGTCAAAAATTGCTAATAAAACTAAGTTATTTATCTGTTTGTATGTGGACATTTTGAGTGTCGTGCTAAAAAAAGAAACCTAAAGTAAGTAAATGAAACAGCTGGAAAGAGTTACCACCATGTCCTTTGATTCAGTGTGTGGCTGCTGGTGTGGCCATCACAGGGTTGGTCAGCAAACGTATTTTGCGACCACCTCTACATAGCTGTCAGGCTGATTCGCCACTGATCTGCAGTTACCTACAGTACCGCTGCTTCAGTTGAGGCCGGAATGGATCACCGGGGATAGGAATGTGGCCGTTCATCACCAATGAATCATACGGTTACATCATCGCAGGTATTTTACATGCAGCGCAATTTAAAACTAGAGTACAATGCAGCATTATGGGATATCCACGTACACATGCCCACCTCCTCGATGGCGTTAAAGTGGTAATCAGCGAGTTCCTCCTCTAAATGGCATCGGGTGGTTGGTGGTTAGAACGGCAAATGTGAAAGCTTTCACGAAGTGGCTATAGGTTGGATGACTGTTGTGTAGATAGAGAGCAGCAGAACAAACATTTATTTACATGAAAATGACACGGTTTATTACTTTCTATGCCAATAGCAACTACAATGAGATGAAAACACCTTTCTGGACTTTACCATCCATAACTGATATGCTTGCTGATATTATTAAAAATGCACCATCCCCAAAATCTTCTCAACTATCTGACTGATAATGGAGCAGCAAATTATTTGTAAGTTCTTTTTTTTTTTTGGTCTTACATGAAAATATTATCACTTCCAGAAAAGAAGTTATTTCTCTACATTATCTTATGACTGTGATTGAAACAGGATGTACAGTATCATTGTGCCCACACACGGACTCAGTGTCCTGTAGCTGTTAAGTGTGCGTCCCTCCTCTCAAAATACGCCACCATTCAGCCTTCACCTTGCGGTAAATGTGCTTTTATCATCAAGTCGCTCAGGCAAGTCAAACCTCAGCTGAGCCATTACTTTCCATCTGTGTTGAAAATAAAGAAAAAAATAATGGGGGAGAGAGAGAGAGAGTGCTCCTGCTTAAACCACCATACTGTAGGACACATTTCTGGAGTCAAACGTCCATCCAGGCCTCTTGATCTAAAAAAAAATCTGACACATCCCGGACAGGAAGATGGAGTAGATTAGGGTATTGTGGTGCCATCATGGATCCGGGTGTAGTTGTACCAAAGGTAATGTGGTAACTCCTAAGTAATGGATACCCCATGAAAGCCAGCTTCTGGTCTGTGAACTAGAAAACAGCGTGGACTTGATATCAATCAAAGTCACATTGAAAACAATCAGCCGATATGGTGATATACCTGGCGCAGACCGCAGGAGGGGATTGGAGGAAGAGGCAACTGACATGCCTGCTGGTATCAGACGTGGCGTGGGATCCATTATCACATCTCCCCTTCAGAGGATGTCGCCTGCCATTTTACACTACTCTAGGTATTGATCATTTTGCACCACATTTAGAGGAAATTCCGCCCAAGGTGACACTAGAAAACACTGGGAAAATGAAATGGCTTAATCTTCTCTTTTTCAAATGAGCTCTTAGGTGAGCTAATTCAATCCCTGCGCTAAACAAATTAAGAGTTAGGCTGCATCGCGCACCCTGCCGAGATCAGATGGGTTCATAGCTTCTGAAACGCCACGCGAGAATGGGGAAAGTCCCTCAGCACTGCCTCATATAGTGCGTCTAAAAGGACAAGTAGTCAAGGGAAGAATTTTTCTCATCCCATTAGTCATACATATGAGACATGCATCGACAGAAGCACGTAGCAGCCAGAGTGCTAATGTACTATGCAACTGCAACCACAATGACCCATGTTTACTTAATAATTAGCAAGGTCCAATTTATTTTAGTACATCAGCATCATATCAAGCTAGTGGCTTGACCTACAACAGTGCTTCTACATGTGTTTTTTTTTTTTGCCAGTCCAAGTATGAAATGTGACCAAATTCTGTTTTTTATTTTCTCTTGGGTCATTACTGCAGGAACCTTGAATTATTTCACAAAAAACACTTCAATGTACAAAGTGACTTACACATTTGTAGTTTAAAATCTGTATTTTTTTCCCCCCATTCCTTAAATCATCTTGCACTCGCTAGGATGACACTGCCCTATGAATGTGTTTAGTCTCCAGCCTTCCTTGTGCCCTTCAGTGTATTAAGTATGCTGGTCATAAGCATGGGTCAAAGTAACACATTTTTTGTGTGCTTGCACCTTTTATGAAATCAGTAATTTTACTTCAGCCATTTTCCATGTACCTCACTACATTATACATTTTGAATTGCATCCATTACAGAGTACACATTTTGGAGGCTGTCGCATCAAAAACAGTTGTAAATTACATCTACAGTAAACCTGCAAAGGCATGTGGAGGAAGTGTTAACTAACTGTAACATTACATGCTCAAAGTTATCCATGGTAGTAGCTTAGTTAACGTTAGCTAACAAGCTATCCAGCCTTCCAGTTTACATTATTGTTGGTTTGTGTTTGTTGCTAGCTAGCTGGATAGCTAGTAGCAGAAGAAACAATCGTCCTTTATGCATTACATTGGAAAGATATGTTAAAAATGTTATTTTTTAATTTAGTAACTTTTGCTGTAACATTTTAAAAGAGCTACCCTTTACTTTTGATACTTCGTAGATTCTTACACCAGTAATTTCACTTCTACTTCAGTCAAATTTCAGCAAGGCAACATGCCTTAAGTACAATATTTGGGTAAACTTTATTTGACATATTACAAATTAACAATCACATCACCATATGAGCATAACAACAAAGGGGGTCAAACATGAGTCCACGTCCATTCATAATACAGTTGAAAAGACCACCACAGTCCCCGGTCATGCGTGGTGAAGTGATTTTCAGCGTGTATACTGTAAATGGTTCTGGTAATCCAATAGCTATCTGGCACTTCCACCGCCTGTAGCCTTGGGCCCGAGTTCCCGGATAGATGCTTCACACCTCAACCTCCTCAAAACGTCAGCCGCCTGACAACTTTCAAGTAGCTTCCAGTATCTTTTCCCTGAACTGAGCTGACACCTGTCGTCTTGATTAAAGAAACAAATCAGCCTCTCATGTTCTAAAAATATGTGGAAAGAATGTAACTGCCGCTTTCCAGATCTATAATTAATGTGGTCACATTCACCGCGGGAAGAGGAAATCTGATGTTCCCTCGCTCCGGTGCGGTCCTCGGCAACCCAATAATCCCTAAGAGAACAAAGTGAGCTGTGAAAGCATAAATATAACCGGAGTATCAAAACTTTCAAATCTCTGCCATTACTGTTCTGACAGCTGCCTACCCTAATTAGCCATCAACGGTCTCTTTCTTCCTCCGACAGCTCCTACCAGTTCCACACCCTCGCCGCTGTCTGAATGTGTTTGTTTACCGTGTGCAGTATGGAGACAAAATTGATCACAACCGTAATTCACCTTTACTGATCTACATCAAAAATCTCAGAGGCTCGTCTGGCAAGAACTAGCGAGTGATGATAAACCTGTCCTGTTTGATTATTACAGCGCCGTGGTTTTATTGGGGAGGTTTTGTGGCGACGATGACACGGGTAACTACTTCCGTTGTCGCGGACTATTAAATTACGAATGCAAAAGGTTGGACCATATTATTTGTTTGGTTTGATTTCACCTCAAGTGTCTCCCGCTGTGACAGGTAGCCCGTATCCGTTTGCATTTGTCAGTGATGATAAAGAATTGGTCATGATGAGCCCCCGGCGGTCTCGTCGCGATCCAGCTGTCCGGCCACGGAGAGAATGCAGCATTAAATCAGCAGCGACTCAGCTGTTGGGCTTCCTGGACCCACGCCATCGCCCGGCTAACCCTCTCATCTAAGGAAATGTCACTACCGATTCATGAGGCCCCGTGGACAACCTGATCAAGTACGTAAATAGTGGATAATAGACTCAGTTCAGCACGACAGAAGTACATCAGGTTTACATCAGTTTCTCTTTTGTAGCTACTGCAGTCAGGGTTTCTGTTTTTTTTTTTTTTTTTGCGCCATCAAAAGCTATTAAAAGCTTTAAGACGGTGACCTTTGATTCTCCTGTTTGAGTTGACTTTGTTAACTGCCAGCAGTCAGAAGACGTTTCTCAGCAGCGTTTGTTATTGGCTTCTGAGTAAGGAAATGAATGTTCCAGCGTGGGTTCCCCAGTCCTCCAAAGCCTTTCTCAAAGTTCCTGTGCTGTGTTCAGTTTGTTTGTCGGCTGCGTGCGCTCCAGCTCTGGCACAGTGTCAGACTGCTGACGACAGCCATTGCAATTGATAGACGGCTAAGCTAATGCTTCCCCTGGCCCTCGATCATTCTCACACATGTCCCCCTAGGCTTCATAGTTTTATACTTGGCACCTTACTATGTGTTGACAAATCAACTTATGAGGGCCTAATGGCTCCCAACAACATAACGTCAAAGAAATCAGGAGTTCCAAAACGGTTCTTGCTCATATTGCGCTGTTTTTTTTTTCTATGGAAAACCGTTTCGGCAAAGAAGAAGCAAAGATCTTAAGGATTAAATGTTCCGAAAATAACATCGGATCATTCTAGGGTTCCACTGATATGGGTATTTGTGATTGAAGCTGCCCATAGCTGATATTGAAGTGCTGATATTCAATATCTTATATATCCTGTAGCTAAGTACATACTACTCATCAGTTCAAGTAACTACATTGTAGTTGTCACAGGTTTAGGATGGTAACAACTTTAATGGCGTTATTTCTTTCTTCCTTAGAAATAAATTCTCTATTACCCATCAGTTCAAGGAACAATCACTAGGAATTAAGGCAATACTTTCCTATAAAACAGCTTTTCTTACATGCATGGCTCCTGATGAATGGTTACCATGTCTGTGTCAGTGTATTAGAAATTAGAAGAAAAACCTTCTTCACCAGGTTCAGGTGAAATCCAGTAGTAAAATCTATACTACTCTCGGTAGTAACAAACTAACAAAAGGGACAGCCATTTTTATTAAAACTAGCAGTAAACAAAGCCAAAATGACATTATACTCCCAAGAGATGAGAAGAGATGAATCAAATCAAACATATGAAATGTACCCTATACGGAAGATTTGATAAAGGTGTAACGATGCGCTTCTTTACTCGCAGTGCCGACATTGACAGCGGGATGAAGGTTTTGAGAGAATAAAAACTATCACATCCCGATGTTAGATGGCACGGGGCTCATTTACTTCTGAGGTGAGAAATACTCAGGGCCAAGGTGCTGAATGGCCTTGGCAGCCGTGTCCCCAGGGACGAGTGAATTAATAGCTGACCTTTACATTATATCCTCTGCTGCCTTCTCTTTTTTTTTTTTTTTGCACCAGCCATGTATTTACTTTTATTTCTATCACGCACCGGCGATCTGCTGAAACATCTCTGCAGAAAAGTCATCCCATATAGCGTCGAGTCTAACCGCGTATAAATATCCAAACAAGCATTCCACCGCCATCCAATCACTGTTTCTTTTGAAAGGACAGCGGCTCCTATTCTGAGAGTGATTTGGCTTTGATATTCTTTGGGTGACCATGTACCTAAATGGATAAGAGCAACAAAGCGCTGGGCTACTGACGGCCAACCCTGGACCATAATGCTTCTGCCACTCACGACGCTGATTCAATTTACTCTCATTTCCCCACGTCTGGAATTCCAAGAAAGGGATCACGCAGACTCCAGTGGCAAGTATGTCGACCCATTAAAGAGCCATGCTCAACCAGTACAACCAGTATAACCTGTATAAAGGCACGATCAACAGGAAAAAAGATTGCTGTCTGTGAGATGATCAGGGCATCGTGACCTTCACTGACCTCTGACGTTCAAGGCCAAGGAAGGGGCTTCTCATCGGCGCTCCCTCACATAATGCCAACATCACACCAGTGTCTACAACCGAGCTCTGCTACCTGTAAATATTTAACCGCACACTTTGCTCTTACTGTCAATATTTTATTGATGCCAAAGTGGTTAAAGGTGTGGCGGAGGTTGATCTTAAATGGGTCATCTGGCGACATGGGGTGAAACTAAGGGCACCTGAGGCGAGTGGCGAGTTTTATTTTTCGTGAAGATGTATTATTCATTAAATTGCCACTCTCCTGGCATGCAGTTGCTCCGATACCGCACACACACCTTCAAAAGCAGACCCCGAGATGTCCAAATTACCTTCAGTGGCTGGGGATGATGTAACTTCTTTGTTTTTTGCAATCAAACTTCAGCTCACCGGTTTGCCCTATTGGTATTTTTCTCCACCAAATTTCACATCCACTTAGCTAAAGAGGTTTCATTACAGCCTCGTCGAGGAAACAGTTTGCCCTTTAAAAGAGGACTCGTGCAGGAGTGGGTGAAGGTGTACTAAAGTATGCCTCCCCTGTCCTGTTTCACACGCCACGGGAAACGTTTGCGTAGTGTTTCCGAGCTGGCCGAGCTGGGTCCTTGGGACGAGTCGGAGGTCCCGCTTCCGCGAAGAATAGCAAAGCGGCAAGTGGAGTGTGAAATAAAGCGGTGGATGAGACCAGATGGAAGATCACGAAGAACAACGGAGCCCTCGAGCGCAGAGGCCGGGCTAAAACACTCAGGCATGAGTTTCTGACGCCAGAAATATACAAAGCGAACGAGAAGTGATTTTGGTTCCGGGGTTTTGTCGCTTAACCGCCAACGCCGAGGGGGAGAGGTTTCATCAGGTACGTGCCGTGATGGCGCTGCAAGGCCTGTGGGGATAACTGCGAACAATAAGTGCGAAGATTTAATTTAAAGAGATTACACTTTCAGAAAATGAATCTATTCAGTGCATACATTGTCAGACACACAGCTCTACAAATAGCAGGATCATAATTTGACTTATCCAACTGATATTGTGTCATGTCATGAGGGAGGTACTGAAATAGCTGCATGGTGTGACTTCTATCATTCATGCTTCAGCATCATGCATCATATCAGCAATAAGGATAATACGTTAGAAAGTCAGATAAGCCGTCCAGAAACTTGCTATAGGTGGAAAAGGTAGAAGATGGCGAGCATAGCAACCGCTGAAGTCGCTATCATTTCCTGTATTTCCGACACAGAATTAGCTCAAATTACTTTGTCATAATACCGGAGGGCAGGGGGCGGGAAACAGAAACCAAAAGTCTCACAATGACATATGAACACTGTGAATGAAAATTATAATCTGCAGTCGTTTTGTACTTTGAGAGGTAAGGGGAGAGAATTTCCAACAATGGAGAAGTGAGAGGGCCCCTCGGAGAGAAACGGCTCTGTAATTATAGAGTCAGTGGTATCAATCACCCCGCTGTGGCAGGCTAATTTTTTATCATCAATTACCTTGAGCATTTTGGACGCCGATCAGACGAGACCCGTCTTAAACCCACTGCCGAGCTGTCATTGACACTAATGGAATTTTAAATCTTCCCTCACAGTGGAGTTCTACTTAAGTGCAAGTCCCAATTACAGAGTGGGTAATTTAGCTAATCTCCAAGGAAGCCGCGATAGGCTGCAATCAATATCAAAATATGTGCCCTGCTTAGGAGCGAGCAATTTCCCTTCCCTTCTGACACGCCGGCTTGCTGCTTCTGAATGCAGAGCGGACCGCGGAAGGGACAGGTCGGCTCCACCTTGGAAGCGATCAATAATGTTTTCTGTTATTGTTTCGGCGATTGTTGCTTTATGTTTCACCTTAAGGCAAGTAGTCAGCGATGTAATGAAGACTGAATGTCCCGAGGTGTTCGGCTGACACCTGTAGCCGTGTGGTAATTAGGAAGGAAAAAAAAAGTGTTTCCGACTGGGAGTCTAATCCAGATATGTATAATGTACAACTTTTCAGAGCGAAATTTGATAGGCCTGTCAATTTGGCCGCTATTTCATACCTCTTATTCCTCAACTTGACAAGCTACTGTAGAGCTCTACTCTATGAATAGAAGCCGCATCATCCCTCATCTCTATTTCTGTTTCACCTCTTCAATTTTACATTAGATTCTTTCGACTCAAATCTATGAATGGCTCTCCCCCTCCCAACAGAGTCTCATCTATGCGATCAATAACGCCAGACAATCAGAAGAGTTATGAACGCACTCTGCTGCTCTGTGTATAAAACCAGCTTTGAAATGTTTAAATACATTACAATGCATACATTTTTAAAGAGGTGCACGCACACACACACACACACACACAAGTCCGACAAAAAATGAGTCTTCCAGAATGGGATCGTCGGCTGTGTTTACATGCACTGGGTAACCCGGGTATTGGCCATACTCCGGTTGAGGTCTTACTCAGGTTAAGCTGTTTGCATGAACTTTTGATGCCCCCGCGATTGAGTCTCCCTCTGGCCCTGAATAAACCAAACACAATATCCTCCCTCCCTCTTTGACTGAGCGATAGTGGTTACCTCTAAATACACGGGAAATGATGATCCCGGTGGTAATAGTAAATAAGAAGCATCGCTCGCTGCCATGTTGCTGACATCGCAATCTGGCCGTGATCGCGGTGCCAGTCTGAGCTTGTGCAGACAGCATAACCCAAAAGTGGAAGCAGTGAGATGTTTCCATGCCACGGTAACCCGGTTATTATGGCAAATATCTTAACGAGCGGTCTCATAATCTGAGTACATCGACCCGATACTGGGTTACTTGAGTAACCAGGTTTAAAAGAGAATTCTCCCTTCTACGCACTCAGGGCATATGCTCTGAGGCCTTCAACCATTAAGGGTCCTGAAAGCCCCTGGGGGTTTCCATGTAGATAAAGTTGAAATTGAATCGCTCTCTCACACAAATTTTCAAGATATCTCTTATATCTTATATGACCTACACTGTAAAAAACACCCATCTTAACAAATCGTTGTCTTATTTTTCTGAAAGTGGTAATCCACAGTATCCTAGTTTTTTTATTTTGGTGATGTCTTTGGTGCATCACTTGTCAATCAAACAGTGCGGCCAGCCCTGCGACCAGGGGCGTCGTTAGACCCTGTTTACATGCCCCAGTTAAACGATCATGGAAAATCAATATGTTTTTGCAGTATCTCCAACAACACCTCAAGAATAAGAGTGGTGAATTTGGTGGTGATGTATAACGGCTCAGGTCTTAAGATGGGTTATTCCTGTCTGGCAAGCAGGTGGGCCTTGTTTTGACGTCTATTCAGCCATCTGCCCTGAGCGCTTGTCAGTGAAGTTGTCTTTGTGTTCGTGGCAGACGACTCGTTACGATTTTTCATCGATTCTGATGCACTCTGCTCCATTTGCCACTAGCTTCACTCACTAAAGCATTATTTTCTTTTGTGGATTGGACTTAAGGAAGTGGTGTACGGGGCGAGGAGGAGGTGATGTCAGAAGGACAGAAGTCAGGAATAACGACAAGGGGTCAGGTTAAGATGACAGACTAGCTATGTCAGTTACCTAGCAACCAGCTAACAGTAATCAAAGATAGCTTGCTGCAGTAGGCCAGTCAATCAGTTAGCTAACTGACATTAAACTCATTTCCTGTGTTGTCACACTATGCATGTTTATGTGGGCTAGCTGTAGACCCCACTGCTAGTTGATATTTTTATATTGTTGTGAAGAAAAACCTCGGCCTAGCAGTCTGGCACTGTCGCTGTCCCCATGCATCAAATCCTGGCAAAGGATTTTCGGTTTAGAAATGGCACGGAATTTTGAACACATATCAGGGAAGGGGCGTGGTAATGTACATTAGTTTGGTGGAGGGATGGGCTTTATATCAGAAGATCATAATGTGATCATCATGAGAATAAAATATTAATCCATCCATCCATCCATTCATTCATTCATTATATCATCTACATGAATGAGGAGGGAGAAATGGATTTTCTGTCCTTCCAAAGGATGCTGTCCCAGAGTCTTCTTCAGCACCATGGAATTAGATGAAATGGGCATGGAATAAAAAGTCAGGCTGTAACACTGAAGAAAGCGCTGCCAGAGACATGTGGGGTTACACTGCACACGGGGAGCTTCAAGTCGTTTCATGTCAAAAATACCCAGAGGGGAGAGAGAGAGAGAGCAAAGATAGAGAGCAGAGATAGAGAAAGAAGCATGGGGAAGGTGAGTGGGACTGAGGGTCAGTGATAGGGGGGGCCAGTGGGGGCCAATAATTTTGATTAGCTCCATGATTGGCTCTGAAATGTATGTTTGCTATGAAATGAGCATTCTTACTTTTAATTTGTTATTTCAAGTGTTAATACAAGGCAGATTACTCCACTAAAGTCAAGGAAATGACAGTAAATTGATTTGCACTGAAGTGAAATTATCTCACCCCATTGGCAGATTTCAAAATAAAAGATTTTTAGACTGTACCAAACTAAATGTTGAGATGGATATGTTTTGCAGTGCATCCGATGGGAGTGTGCACTTGACTGGGTAGCTGCACAATGCACAGGGTCAAATGATTGCTAACACTGCAGTGGCCTGTCCTGGGGCGTCTTGCAGGGGTGATGCAGCCATGCCTATAGGAAAGTACTGTACTGACCTTCTCCTTATCTGAACGGACTCGATTTGGATGAAGGAGAGACACGTTTCCTCCTTTTATGCACATGCACTTCAATTCACAAAGTCAACATGAATTTGTTTAAGTTGTTAATTAAAAAACACACACACACACACACACACAAGCCAGAAATGTGCCCATATCCTCATAAAATCCCCCACCTTTTTCATCTTTTCCATTTCGCCCTTCATGGAGCAGCACCAGCTGGTTTCTGAGTCTTTTTTTTTATGTTCACAAATTATTGATTGGCCTGTTAAAGACAATGGAAACAACATCTAGGAATTCTGTAACTTAGTGTTGTTCCCGTTTAAGTGACAGCAGAACTCCGTTTCAAAGTGTTCCCATTAGTAAAGGTCGTCACAATCATTATGTGGTGCAGCCCCTGCTAATTCATTTTGAAACTGTCAAATATATCATCAGTTGAAGATGCCACAAATTAATTCCTCACTCCCGTTGAAGACTTTTCACTTTTCTCCTGTACTTACTAGCATCAGATCAACAGCTATATTACGCTAACGCCTAGTGGTGCTTCATCCTGAGTGGGACGTTGAGTGCTGTCAAATTCCAAAACACACACACAGAAAAAGAAGTTGTTCCCCATGAAGAGCACTCTGCCTTTTGCGTCAAGCACATCTGTGAAAGCTCGACTATTGAACCGGTGGCCGTGCCCTGACAACACGGCTCCGCTACACCTCTAATGCGTAAGTACATCATTTCGCGAGACCTTGGGCTATAAATTAAAGGCCCAGATATTGCTGAAATCACAGTTCCATCTGTGGGAGGAATATTTCACGCTGGGACAGTCGGAGTAGAGAACGTCCCAGAGCTGCAGAATATCTCCGCAACCGTGCTGAGTATCAGGTTATCAGCAGAACAGCAGTCAATGCAGGGCTATTTCTCGCAGGTGGATTGCGGAGGAAATGGCCGCGTTACAGTTAAGATCTCACTCTGAACGTCCAAAGATTTTACCGTCCTGCGCGTGCTACTGTAATCTCCATTATTCTATGAATGGAGACTTGGTCTGATTAAAATGTCAGCGCCATGAAGGCAAAACCTCCCCGTGACCTCCCTGAATATGTCTTAATGAGATATTTAGACTGTGGTTTTCTTTCCCCACTGCCCTAAGGGCTCCGTGATTATCCTAAGCTGTGGAGTACATCTGCGTCTATTAATTTTCATCTGACACCAAGCCGGCAGGCACATATTCGGCAGGCATCCTGACCACACGTAGTAGCGCTTTGAACTTGCATGCTGTGGGTCAACAGTCATTTCATTTTTGGTAGATTTGACTTGCTCCTGAACTAACCGCTTTGACATTTCTGTTCCCTGAGCCCGCTAGCTTCTAGTTGGGTTTATTAAGGAGGATTGTATCACTTTTCAATCACAATACTACTGAATTAGTAGTGGATTGCCGGTATGGAGGAAGAGCTTGTGAAGCGTTGCCCTTATACATCCTGGAAAACTCTTCATTGGTGTGTTTTGCACCACATACAGCAGTAGACGATTAAAACAAATCAATGTTGAGGTAACGCCAAGGCCAGGATGTCCATCCAGTGAGATTCCACTGGAAACCCCAATGCATGCCTGTCTCCTCCCGAGCCCTCGCAGAAAACACAAATCACCTGAAATAGGCCCACCAAAAGGAATCCATCAAAACATGACATCATAAATTCATTTCTTTGGAAGAGGTGACATCATCAATTCCTCCATGTGTCTTCCTGCAGCACTCCTGCATAATAAGCCTGACACATACTGACACATAGTGAATTTAGGGCCTGATCTGTAATCAGAGTATAGCACCACTTTCAAGTCCTGAGGATTCTTATGATTTTTGCTTCTAAGGAAGGTGGGCTAGCTTAAATTCCCTCTCAGTATATTTTCATTGGACATGTATTTATTGTAGGCTGCATTGCCCTCAACATTGGTCCTTGGTTGCAGCTGTTATTTCAGTTCAATCTGTTGTAATGTGATTACTGCTGAAACGTCTGTCATTTGCCAAGAAAATGATCTGTGAGGTGATGCTATACAGCACTATGAATAGAAACAGCCTTCTGCACCTACAGTAGCTGCATCAGTTTGCAGCCTCTCCTCTCATAATACGTGTATTTGCATTCATCTGTTCTTAACAAAGTGCTCAATGTACGTTTCCAAAATGTTTCAGTTGTGTTAAGAGAAGGTACATAGTTGTAATGTCAATTTTCTTCAAGTTGTTCCAATTAAATGTGTCCTTAATCTAGATTACATCACTTTCTATCGTTATAATTACTAACTGTCTTGAGAATCACGCTAATGTCCCTCTTAGCGGATGCATCAGTCAACCACAATAGCTGCTTTGCACTTGCATCAGAAATCTCCCTACTGGCAGCAACCACAGCTGGAGGGCCAATGGAGAATTAGCCATGGGCCAATTATGGCTAAGTGCTTGACTGGGATAGAAACAGAAAGATATCTGAAAAAGATATACAGCATATATAGCCCCAGCTATAGCAGCCCTAGTCCCTTTAGCCCCAGCCCCTTTAGCCCAGCTCCTTTAACCCTAGTACATTTAACCCTAGGCCCTTTCTCACCCAGTCCCTTTATCCCTAGTCCCTTTAGCCCCAGCCCCTTTATCCCTAGTCCCTTTAGCCCCAGCCCCTTTAGCCCTAGTCCCTATAACCCTCGTCCCTTTAGCCCCAGCCCCTTTAACCCTAGTCCCTTTAACCCTAGTCCCTTTAGCCCCAGCCCCTTTAACCCTAGTCCCTTTAACCCTCGTCCCTTTAGCCCCAGCCCCTTTAACCCTAGTCCCTTTAACCCTAGTACCTTTAGCATTGGTTCCTTTCCTTCCTTTCCTTTGTTTTAAATCCAATCAAATATCTGAAAAAATAACCCTTTGAAACAATAGTGTGTTTCTTTGCATTTTAAGTGTGTTCTCGCTTCAAACAAGATTTGAGGGCTGCAGTCATTCCCTCAGAACTCTTCATTTATTCAGTACTAAAGCCAATTCATTTACTTTTTGACATTTCAGACTTTCAAAACTCCTTAAAGTTACAAAGTGCAGCTTTAATGGCCAAAAGGTTAAATAAGAGGGCTACCGCCAGTCAGATAGGCATGTAGTTAGTGCGCACACTGCAGAGCTTTTCTCTCTGTATTTTGCGCAACAGCAAATTCCTGTGTCATGTAAAAGGCAGAGGCTCATCCATTTCTGATGGAGCTACAACAGTGCTGTGTTTTTGTTCTGACTTTGCTTGCCCTTCAGTTAATCATATAGCCCTGATACCTAGAGCAGTCCTGGATGTCCAGTGTGTGTGTGTGGCTGTGTGTGAGTGTACTTACTCTAAGCCGCTCTGGAAAAGAGCACCAGCTAAATGTCTAAAATGGGAAAATAAATGAGTGTGTGTGCGCTTGTATGCACTCATTGTAAGCCAGTCTGGATAAGACCACTGACTATACTAGGCTAAATTTGTAAAATGTGTGTGTGCTGAATATACTAAGGTGTCAGTGCTTGTTTATACCCATCATCCTTCTGTTAATCATACATACATTTTATTCTAGTGTGTAGAATAAAGTAATGAATGTCTTGATTGCTACTGAGAGGTAGAAAAACCATACAAGGAATGTGACCGAACATGATTCGATCAAAAAACATTTTTTGAAAAATGAAGTATATAAGAAGATACAGTGCTGGCCTTGTCTATTAATTTCCCTGTGGATACCAACACAGTTCATTTAATGCAGTTCATTTTCTGAAGAGAGAGAGAGAGAGAGAGAGAGCAACCTGATGCTCGAGTTCGTTGCAGGTTTTCCAGTCAAATACACTGTGCAGACAGCCAATAGCAGTTTGATACAATACAAAGTTCCCAGTACTGCCACAGTAATGTCACTGCCAAAATGCCGTAGAGTTAATTCTAATGTTTCTGTAACAATGAATCAGGCATTTCTGTTTCCATTTGACTGAGACCTCGAACGCTGCAAAATTGAGAATAGTTAAAAGTTGAGTATACACTATCAAAATGTTGTTTTTGGGGCTGCATGCAAAGGTTCTCCAGAGGAAAAAGATTGGGGTTGCTTTGGTTTCCCGTATCCACTAAATCCGAGACGGCAAAAACACGGCTAATAGCTTAAATTGAAAGAGGAGCTGTAACAACCTACATAACAACCTACACCTGACTGACTGTCAACAAAGCCCAATGGGCTTTGGGAGGAGCATTAAATCAACCTTTATTTACTGGCTGCTAAATTGATATTCTCTCAGTGTTTGCTGAAAGCTGGCATTTCTCTCCAAACATCTCTGCTGATCTCAGCTTAGCACTATCCACTGAACTGTAAGCAAGCAGAGCTTATGACATATTGCATATGTACATCAAAGCACCACCAGCCTAAAATTGATCGAACTATATATCACTATACATCCCTGAATCACAGCATCCCTGCAAACACATTGACAAAGATCCAGAAAGTAAGCTTTGAATTTCACCGATGGATACATGGATACATTTCCTGTAAAGACTCTGGTCCACATTCATGAAGATTGCACCGCAACGGCAATCTGCACATTTTTCAGCATAGTTCATCCCCAATTGTCAGTGTAAGTTGGGTGCCTCAGCTAATCCACCAAGGCTGGCACCCTTGTGCCCTGAAGGCCCTTTTTGATTGGAGCATACTCTGATCTGCTGTGGGAACTACACGGTGCTGAACTCCCCTGGTGTGTTCGATGGTCATGTCTGACCTGTGTATGTACAATCTTGCAGCAATGATAGCAGCCACCTTTCAAAAGATCTTATGTGCGCTGCAATAATTTGGGGCAGTTGGTGTTTGAGCAAAATAATGAGATATCTGAGTAGAAGGCACACTTTCCACTCATTGCGCACGATTAGTGAATAGCATGTCTGATTTGGTCATTTTATATGTCATGGAAGTTGGAAAGGAATAAACAAACGTCTATACAGGGAGTGGATAATATGATTAAGCGCTAAAGGTTTAACTATTGCCATTTGTCACGGACAGGAGAAGGAGAGGCCACAGAGGGTACAACCAATTGGACCACTAAACAGAGCTGTGACAAATAGCTCTGGCAATCCTGTCAGCGGTGCAAAAGTGGGGCCAGAGTGTCTGAAACTGAATGGAGGACTGCTAGGCCCCGTGTGGCAAATCGCCTCAGACTGACAATCTGTCTGCCTGCCCCCAAAGTTTCAACTGTCAAAGAATGTGGAGCCACCGCTGAGAGATTATACAATTAATACACGCTCCTGTTGTTCATTTCCTTTTATTTCCCTCCTTTGTTCGGGGGAGGAGTTCCCCTTGTATAAGCAGGCAGGTTGACACATTTGCAGCAGTGAGAAAGGAGCACTAAATAATAGCCTAAACACTGCATGAAAAATGACTTCGAGGCATAGGTGAGTCATAATAACTTGACTGCCACTTAGCAGCAAGATGTCTGACAGTCAACACTTTTCAAAGCAACATGAGGTTGTTGCCCGAATTGCAGGCGCATCGGTCACAAATAAAGCGTGCGCCAAACCTGGACAAAGAAAGAGTAGCAACATTTGCAAGTTGAAGCAACCGACAGGATAGTTGCTGAATGCTTCAGAACTTGCCAACTTGAACTGAACCTGTGTCTCATCAAACACTGTACTCCGTGAGCTTTGCAAAGCTGGAATTTAAGGCAGGGCTGACATTTGGAAGCCATTAGTATCCAAGGCCAATGCACGAAGACACTTAACTTGGAGTACGGGTGCAAAATCTGAAGCCCTGAGCGATAGAAAAAAAAGTAATATGGTCTGATGAGTCTCTCACCCTTTTCAGACTGGTTTGGAGAGAGCCAAAGGATGCCTTCAGTCCAGACGCTGTTCCCTCATGATGTTCCCATATTCCAAGATGGTTTCGTGAACACCAGCATTAAGTCAAACTCCTTCATAGCCCTCAATCACCAGCTCTAAACATCATTGAACCTTTAGAAGTAGATTTCCTCCTCCTTCATCCCTCAAAGAGCTGGAGGCTTTCCTCCTTGAAGAAAGGTCCAGTATCCCACCACAGTTCAGGATGCAGAATGACACCAGGACAAGGAAGACTGAAGCTGTTCTCAAATATTATGTGTTTCCATTATTTTGTTCTCCCTGTATAGATGAATACCTTGGATCTTCCCACCGCAACTACAGCCTTTACTGTTGCCACTAGCTCCTGTGTAGCAGCTGGCAGTGTAGCGCCTTGCTCAAGGGCACTCTGCGGTCAGTGCGTATGGGATGAGGTCGTTACAGCCGGTTTTGAACGTGAGACCGTTCTGTTGTAAGCCTGCTGGTTTGCACTTCAGGCTACAGCCAGTGTAACAGATGCTTCCTCCAAGTTAAATCTCTGCAACACTGCAAAGAGTCAACTTTTTGAGACTGAATTATTTAAAGGTTATCGATGTACGTTGGCGCTGTACGACGCTGATACTTTTTTTTATCGCTGCAATTTAACTGAAAATGCCAAGTGCATTAACTACTAATGAGACCAGAGGAAAAAAAGCATGGCATTTGTTGACGAGGCTTTATGCACTTTATTCTTAAATCTATTTCACTCATCCATCGGCATCAAAGTGCAGGATTAGATTTGATCAGGAGTGCAGAGGGAATGCTAACGTAATAGGAACAGCACGTGTATCTGATATTGATTCAATCACATTCATAATACTTGACTTTGCTGTCCCAATGTGTTGCAGTTAGACAAGGAAAGGCAATCTCCCAAATAGTCAGACCTTAATCCTCCTATCCTGCCAAATGCCATATTCAGTTCATAAGATCACAGTTCATAGTGTGATATTAGTCTGGAGTGTTGCAGCTTTTTCTCCTCACCCATCAGCGTTATATTTACACTAAGTGCATATGCACGATATGAGCCGAGAGATTAGAGGTGGTCTGCGATCTGATGTGATGGAATGCGAGAAAAGGGCACGTAGCTGGGATTATTGGGGCAAAAAAAAAAAAAAAAAACCCCGATCCTCTCATGACTAATGTTTTATGGAGCATGGTGCAACAGCAGCTGAAATACTATCATGATTTAGTGATGCTCCCTCACGTCCTCCTTCTTTTAATTCTCCGCCTTACAACGAGATGTCTAGTCATTTATTTAGCGTCTCTGTGAACACGCGAGGGCTTGTTTGACTCTCCGTCTAGCCCAGGAAATGGGGGGGGGTTTATTGAGTCGCTTAAACACTGAACAAACCATCTTAAATTGCCACGCGATAGGCAACTTGACTGAAGGTCACATTTGCATACGATTTCTCTCTATTGACTTCTAACCTCGACAAAGATGGCTCTGAGAAGTGAGTATTCCCACTGACAACATACTCGAGCGCTGGCGAGGAAGCAACGACTCCCGGTGAAGCATTTGTCACACACGCCGAAGCTCATTTTTCCCTTGACAACAAGGGTTTCTCTACTGTGCAGAGGGCTAAAGGCATACCCACGAACAATGACACACACACACACAATGCCTTTGTGCAGAAATGTCTTGCAAATTGACTAGTTACTGTGACCATTAATTCTGAAATGCACAGCCACAATTGCTCAGGTGGAGTTTCAAATGGAGCGGAGAGAGAAGCACGCCTTTTCAAAGCGTCTCTGCAGGTGAAAAATGGGGCATTTGACGGCCAGTGCCCTCCATCTCTTCTTGACACAATTAGAACCTGCAGTCGAGCTGTGAAGCCTGAAATGTGTTTTGAATGGCGGGCCATTTGAGGATTTTAATTTCCCTTAGTCCTCCAATTCCTTGGGTTTTGCTTTTTTTTTTTTTTTTTCCCCCCTCACATTAAAACATTTTGGGCTTTCCTGCAATGAAACCTTCTGGCCCCCACAAGCAAACATGTGACCAAGTCTATTAATTTAATCATAGGCCTCACCCACAGTAGTTATCAGTGGGTCATGCCCCGTTATGAATACACTTTTCTCTATTCACACACACCGCGATTCCCAGCGGTGTTTAATAGTAAGTGATTTATTTGATTGGGTTTCCCCTCTGGCAGTACAGCCTGGTACTTGGTGAGAGTTTTTCATTGTGCTGAGCAGATGGGAACTGCTACCGTGCTCCTGATGAAATTTCATGCAAGTATAATCTCACCTTTCTCTGCCTGCAGCACCTTGACAAACACCTCAGTGTTTCTGGTGATGAAACTAAAGTCAGTACCATTCAATACAGTTTTGCAGAACTACCTCGCTTGGCTTTGCAAACGTCAACACGTTGCAGCTAGGATCCAATATTGTCGCCCGTTTGATTTGTCTTGTCGTGAGCCCGATGGCCAGTTTGCTTAAAAAAAAAAAAAAAAAAAAATACGCTTTT
>OOFE01008397.1:10225-24191 GCA_900323365.1 Monocentris japonica | reverse complement strand
AAGCTTTAAACACTTTGCAAATAATGTATAACTAAAGCGGATATCCGTTTTGATCATAAACTGGTTCTGTGCAAATAAGGGGATTACTCAAGCACAGTAAATGTGATTTAGTTTCATAGACGTATGAGCAACAGCTAACAAGCAATAATCCAGAGGCAACATTAGTAAAATTCTTTGTTTTTTTCTGTCGTAACATGAAAACTTTACTCTTCAAGAAATACTTCACCAGCCTCTCTCTCCCCGGATCACATTCTCCTCTCCCTCGACACCTTTCTGCCTCTCTGCCCACTCTTATTTCCTTTCCTAACACTGTGCCAGGGTCAAAGGGATATTCTGTTATGTTGTTATAAGGGTGTTCTGGTTCTGTTGATGTAGGGTTTTATTCTCCTCAGCTGCTGCACTCAGTCACTCTGGAGCGCCATGTCAGCTAATGCAAATGTAAATGGGGCAAAGCTGGCCCCAGAGCGAGAGAGGCGACTGATAACAGGAAGGTGGCTTGTTTGATGCTCAGCTGGAGGGTTTGTGAGATCTGGCTACTGGAAGGTGTCTGGCATTACATCTATGGTGGCCCTGTCGTAGAAAATTGCCTGTAAGCACTCAATGCTCTTGAAATAACACACAAAACACTGACAGGTTGAAGAACAAAAATATATTGTATACAGATATATTTGAGAGATACCTTGTCACGGATCCCACAGAAAGTCAAAATCTCTCATGATTGGTTCTCTGTACTAAGTTCACATGGTTCATCCTACAGACTATCTCCACATAGTAGTGGTCATGCCAAGGTCAGATTTATAACTTCCTTGAAGGGCCTCTCTGGTCTGTTGTGCAATACTCAGGCACATGTCCATGGCATGTGACAACACAGTATCAGTACAACCAGCCACAAAATGATAAATGATAAATGCTAGCATTTCGTGCCAATTTACTTTCACAGCCCCTATCGCTGTCAAAGTGCCCTTGAGCAAACCACTTGACTCTGACCTCTGAAGAAATGTTTCAGAAGCCTGTATGTGTGTGTCAACCAGGGTCAGAAATTAATGGGGGCTTGTGGCAAAAAAAGATCGTTAGGAGAAGCCTTTTTTACACTTCAAAATTGAGTACGCAGCCTGAAGCGGGAGAAAATGCTGACTAACACGAACCACTGAGTCAACAAAGAATAAAACAACTATTATGGTACAAAACTCAATGGAGGGATGAAGATGGAGGAGAAAACAGCTCCATCCTCTTCTGTGAGGCCTGCTGATGCATTATAATTTAACACATAACAAATGTTAGTATTACAAGTGATGTTTATTTCATAATATATATCAAATGTATAATGTTCAATCAACTGCCCCCGAAAATGAGAAAATACCCCTAAAAATCAGATAATAATAAAAAATGCTTTAAAAATATAATATCTTCCACTGGTTTTCACAATTACATTTTACAGTTGCCAACTGTGAGTGTTAAGGAGGGTGTTGCTGAAAAAGAGCAAGAGCACAAATACTCATCTTCCCAGTTTTCCTTGGATAAATAAACGTTTTAAAAAAAACTTAATGGAAAAAGTCACCTTAACCTAAAAACATCTATCAGTGCTGTACGTTGCCTTTCTGGGTCCTTCCTGTTGTTTGGTGTATTTTTCTTCTTCCCGTGGATAACTGGCCAGACGTAGAGGATGTGACGTCATGTTGAGATATTTGATTTTATTTTTGTTGGATATCAGAAAAACAATCCAAAGAGCAAAGGGCTCCTTCCTAAACCCATTAGTTTTAGTAGAAGAGGAAGAATGGAAATGGGAATTGATTGGTTTAGATAGAACGAAGGACTACAAGTGAAGGGAAACCATGAGGTGCAAATAATTTGTCACTGTGTCAAATGGACATAATCTTTTTAAAATAAGTTTATTGATACAGTTTAGATTGCAACTCAATTCATAAATACAAACTGTATACAGAAAGTATAATAAATGTAAGATAGTTAACTGACATAATTCATTGCATTACTACAATGCGGTCTATATCCATTTGTTTTGCATAGAATGTGCAAGGATCCTCTTTGCTTACATCGTGGCCCGAACCAGAAAAAAACCCAAACCAAATGTGAAACCAAGATGAGTTAAAACAACTCAGTCTTCGCAAAAATGTGTTCAACAACAAATGAAATCCGTAGAAGAGAGAACGTGAACTTGTTTTACCACACTGGTGGAATGAGTACGCTGCAACGAGACGACAGCTGGGATCCACAATTAGTTCCTGTAATAAACCAAACCTTGTGTTTTGAGCGTGAACAGTAGAAAATATCTCCTCATATGAAACGGCTTTCTGTATTTACACTTCATTTATACAAGTGGAAAATGTGACAATGAAAATGTTATTTTTGTTCTCAAAGAGTCCTTGTCTGCGTGTTGTGCTCCGCTGACACGCCGCCGTTCACTGACCTCAAAACAAGACTCAACACATTTTTGTGAAGCCAAGAAACCAAAAACCACACCTGCATTACACAATACTGCAAACAAGTCTTAGCATTTGTTGTAAGCAGCTTGGAGTACAAGATGGGTTTGATTCGCCAGACCACCACATGATAGCGAGCTACACTGAGAGGACAAAACATCAAGGTGACCTGCTCTCCCCATAAACCAGGCTGAACCAGACTGAACCAGATGGACCAGACTGAACCAAGCTGAACCAGGCTGAACCAGGTGGACCAGGTTCCAGATATACTGTTTAAACTCTGGCTCTTATTGTGCAGCCCTATATGGTAAGCTCCACCCACCTATTTGGTAAGCCCCACCCACCTGGTACTCCTCGCAGGTAACAGCGGTCATTAAGAAGTATTTCCAAATACTATTTGACCCAGTTCTTCATACTACGCAAGAACAAGCAAATATACACACACACTTGTTTCAAGAAATCAGCTCAAACACACAAAATATATTTCTTTCAATCATTTAGTGTTTACACCCATTGCAGATTCAACGAAAATCGAAATATTACAAATATATGGCACTCAAAGTCCTGCTTTTTAGCATGATGAATCTCAGCCAACAGCAGAGGTGTGAACAATCGGCATTGCATGAGAGCATTACAAAGCAGTAAAACAAATCAAATCAGGAAATGAAACATGATGACGACCAGGGTAGGAAACACAAACTTTACCAGCTACTTTCACTATTTCACCATCCAGATCTGATGTTTAGAATAGACCAGGACCTCTGAGCCAGTGGAGTAATATAACTTAACAGCCAAAGTTTAAATTGGCTGGTGTCCATTTCCAACCTTCATGGATTCATTCTGGACCTGTCCTGCATTAGTGCTGCACACAAGTCACAACTCAATATGTTGTAAGACCAAACTGTTTCTCAACCAACTACTGAACTGTTCCCTGTAATGTGTGATGACTGAACAGGGCACAAAGCTTGGTTTGTCCAAATTCCTCTTTGAGAAGGAGCAAATGTGCGACAGCAGAAAAGAAGCATCAGGTTTAGGAAGCAAACAGCAATTGCTCAAAAGACCCTCGATGGGCTTTTGATGGTTCGCAGCCCGTCAAGCGGCATTACAGACAAAACAAGTATTTGAACCAGCTTCTAACAACACAAGGTGCTTTTGATATTTAGAGGTTAAGTTACTTTGCTGTTTAAGGTTCCTCAAGAAACAGCACAGCAACCGATCTCACTGATCCTGCAACAAGCCTAGTTATGCCTTTAAATGTGTGTGTGTGTGTGACATTTAACATGCAGCAAGTAATGCTGACTTCCTCCATCTATCCGCTTAAGCTTCAGTTCAGTCCTCTTCTAGCCCTTTAGGTAGCATTCCCAAACAATCCTTTCTCCTACCAGCTACTCTCTTTGCCACTGCAGCCTGGGACGGACCGGAGCCAAGTCAATAACTCAGTCTCAGCTTTGGCTTCTTATTCCAATAATCTGAGAGGAAACTCTTCTCGTTGCTGATGTGCGGAGAGGCTCTTTTCTTCTAAGAGTGACTGCCCAATCACACGGCACAAAATCATTTTAAATGGTGCTCTCCCTCTCTGTGAAAGAGACCCTTGACCTTGGGATACCCTCAGTCAAGCCGTCCCCATGGATGAAGCGACAAGGTCGGATCTGTCAAGCGAGGAAAATGAATCAACGGCCAATTAGTGAAAATCTAATGACCGAGGGTCAAGTCAGCTTGACCCGCGATGGATGGGAGAGCGGCGGAGGAGCGTGGCTAATCGCGGCCGCTTTCATCCCTTCGATAGCTACTGGTGGTGGCGATGAAGACGAAGGGGAAGGGGAAGGGTGTGCAAAGAACATTTCAATTCCACTTGTTTCCAGTGCAACTCAGTTTACCCACTGGCAGATTATTTGACTCGTTATAACAGAAGTACAGTTTTGACACTGGATAAAAGATTGAATGACCTGTTAAGATGAACATTTTTTTGCAGAGTACCGGTGGCCTGAGGTAACCCCGTCGCTCAGCGAAGATTGGCTAATGAGCCGACCCACTGAAGCCATTTTCCAGGCCTCCAGCTGCTCAGAAACACAGATCAAACGCTCTCTGCAGCCTGGCCTCGGTGTAATAAGCTGAGGAAAGCAGGGGCTGCAGCTTAATCTGGGGTGGCACTGGTTCACTCCTTTGACAGCAAACAGCACAGGAAGCGTGACCTAGACTGAACTCTGGGAACGCTCATTGTCTGGGTTTCATATATAATATCTCAATTATGTAAGTTTAAGGAAAATTCAGTTTTCATTCCAGGAATTTAGCCGGCGCTCTTCTACAAGCAGGCTCTGTGTTCTTGTTCAGATGCCTGCTGATGGACAGACCAGCTGCTGGGATCGAACATGTGGCGTTCAAGTAACAGAACATGTTGCTGCCCTTGGAGCTTGGAAAGAGGCAAATGAAGTCTTTACAACGGTAGTAGCTGGAACAAGTTTTCATTTAACACTACTTTAGATTTAAACATTAAATTATCGAGTGTTGTCAACACGATTTACTCATCCTTCCTCAACTAGACCTAAATGGGTGGTCTTTAAATATGGAGCATTTTGGGAACTACAAAAATCAATTTGGAACATAAATAGATTTTGATAATTTCCCCTAGTTGGCGCCAGACAATAAGCTGCAGTGCCTTCGTCTCCACGCCTCACCCTCTTCTCCTCCAACGCTTTATTCAACAACTGCATGGCCGCTCTGTTTGCATCAAAACCCTTCTGAAACCAATTTCACACATATGATTACTCACACGCCTTCAGAACAATAGTGCGATGAAGATGATGAAGGCGAAATGGGGAAATTGGGTTAGACAGGAAATGTCACGGGACAGCACTGTTTGGATAAAACAGACAGATTACGTGCAACCTAGCAGACCTTCTTCTAATGTTCTTGAACGTAGAATGCAGCTTTAATGTGCTCTTTATCTTTCCACTTTGTGTATGAACCAACAGCAATATGACGGTGCTGCATCAACCAAAAACAAATAAAATACACTTCAAGTGGCTGAAAATATCTCTGTGGTTTTTACAGGTTCCATGTAAAAGGTAAGAAACACGAACAGACAGAAGCCCAGCTGTAAAACCTCCTGCAGACTGCTCTCCTGCTGCAACAAAGTGCTCAATAAAGGAAGCGTCTGCTGCACATTTAAAAAGGATGTGGCATTTTGTCTAGCTTGGGACAAGGTACAATAGTGCTACTTTCCAACACAACATAAAGAAGGTTTCGTTCCAAAATTTTGACTGATAGCAAATGACAAAACAGTACATGTGCTCAACCATTGAGGCCCAAGAGTCTTTGGTTTTCGTCCCAAACACGACAGCAGCTTTTTAGCACCTTCAACCACAGAGCAGTGAAACCAGCTGCTGGAGAGTTTGGTTGGAGTGAAAACCTGCAGACTAACTCTTGTGGAGTTACTTTGGAATTGAACTTGTCATATGTGCTGCTATGAACATATCCTGTGTTGAAAAGTAACACAAATATATGTTGTTCCAAACTAGATCCATACATAGTTGTGTTGAAAATGGCATCCTTTCTCATAATGTGCACCCCCCACCCCCCATCACCACCACCACCACTTTCACTTTGTAGGACTGGCCCCGTCTTGACAGTTGTGTGGGTGAGTGGTCTGAGCTTCAGCAGAAAGCTTTGTACAGCAGATAAAGAGGAATTCAACACAGTGCTGTGAGGCCTGAGGGACCAGATGGCTTTAAGTTTTCACACAGACACTGTTGAGTTTTGATCATCAAAGCAGCATCTCTCTCAGATTGCCTCGAACCAGCTTCTGAATCTCTGAAGATTTAAAGAACTATGCTTAGACATCCTGCCTAATGACCTAAATGCTGTATTGTGTTCTTTGTATTACAGAGTGATAAAAAAGATGGGAACCAGGAAAGGGATAACATTCACACTAACAACCTCCGTCGTATATGTTCATCAGCGCCTGTTGATCCACTGGGACGCCCCACCAACGCTTACTCTTTTCAGCTTCCTAATTCCATAGATCTCACAGACTTCTATAGCACAAAGCTTAATTCTGCTCTGGCCTATCATCATCCTCAGAAACAAATATTGAAGGTTTCCTGTTCAGTGGGTAATATCCTCCATTTTTTTTGTTTTTAGGGAAGATCCAATAACTGCTGCAATCAATTTGAACAACGCCTTTTATTTTGGCATCTTTGAAAACTACTCCATGAATGGCAGTTTCAGACTGAAGAATGAGGTGAAGCAACATGTTACGACAGCGTGTAGCCACGAAAAGTAATCTGCAGAGGTACAAAGTACCTGGCACGTACATACAGGGTTGGGAAAGTTACTTTCAAAATGTGATCTGTGATAAATATATTACCGATCACTGGATTACTCCTGTTCAGTCACATAATCTGTTACCTCCAGACAGCTTTGGATTCATTTGCCTCCAAAATCTTACAAAAAGTATTTAAAGAAATGATTTATTACGATTGAAATTGGCAGTTTAACCAAGTTATTCAAGCAGTATTAAGTATTTATATCTACCTCACAGTCAAAATGTACTTTTCCCCGTTTACGGCGTCTCGCTGATTTTCTCTAAAGTATTTATGATCTGATTTAGTCTCATTTGAATGATCTGAAGAATCTGATCTCATTTTGTATCTGATCTATGATGATATCAGGATCATTTTATCATAGTATCACATTTCTCAGTAACTGCAGTGGATTACCAGAGCTGATTTCCATGTAATCAGATTACTGTAATCCGTTTCTCCCCAACCCTGTGCATGATTTCCTTCTCTGCTTTTTTTTTTTTGGTTTCTATGTTTGCTTCTCTGAGAATCATTCAGCAAGTTCTGTGGAGCAAGAGGACAAAACAAAAGCTCACTCAAAGTAGCACAGATTTACACACAGCACACTCGGAGAATGCAAAGACCTCGCGCCCGACTGCAGAAAAACCAAAAACTAGAAAGAGAGCGGGCTTGTGTTGATGTGGTGCATCTGATCTCCAGGGGATGAGTACAGGAAGGAAAAGACGAACTTGCTCTCCACAGGCGAACGTTTTAACAGCACTGTACATGCTAACCTGATGAATACTGATCAACATTATTTGTTTGCCCTTTAGTATAAAAACACAGAGTGATGTATATTATAAAAAAGGTTTTCCTTTGCAAAAGAGCAAAGGAAGAGCGTTTTCCTTCCGTCGGCGTGTACCTTCTGATGCGCCAACGCGGTTACGTGTACAGTATTTACAGATACAATAAAAAAGATGTGTTTCTCTGATGTACTTTTATTCAAAAAACATACGTCAGTTGGGTTCAATTTTGTTGGGAAATACTTCTGAAAGTCCTCTAATATACAGTGACAGAAAAGCTAAGAAAAAGCGAACGCTCACTCAAGAAAGAGGAAGGAGGTTTTGTGTGGTACACCTTTAAAAAGGATGTGTGACTTTAGTTACACATCTAGTCCGGGGGTTTATCAGGATGATATTTGCTGGACGGTTTTCTCCACAGTGCCTTATACAATACTGTGAGTGTACTGTGTGCGTTACTTTTCAACACGTTTCTTAACAGCAACACATACATATACTTTTCCCACCGAAGTGTTGTAGCAACTCAAAATGTAATAACTGCTCATAATGTAATAACTCATAATGTAATGCTCATATTGTTGAGAAGCGTTATATTGTGGACCTAGCAAAAGCATTTTGCTGAATAAAGTAATACATTCAACACATAGTGGAATCATTTTTAAAAAGAGCATTGTCCTTGTCTTCTTAGAGCACAGGAACCCTTCTAGCGCTGCAAGACGTGCACGACGTGGATGTCTTGTAGTCTATAATTTATCTATAATAATATCTACAATAATACACTTTTCTTATTGGTATTTTCAAATATAAGTAAGTGAACACTCTTTCCCTCCACACGCCCTGATGAAGACCTTCTGGTCACGCTGGCCCCGATGCTGATGCTGGCCCTTATACAGGCCCCAACAGTATCTTTCATGCTGACCCTGGCACTCTCTCAGTTGCTAGCCCTAACCTGCCTCTGAACATACTGTCATCCATTATCCAGTTTTGCCTGTCTATTGATATGTCAATGCTTGGCACTTTCAATAGAGTTTCCAACTTGTTCAGAGAGCTTTCCCTGTCATTTCTACCAAGAATACTGAGATTCTTTGGTGGAAAATTTGAAACTTGAGAAGGACGAAGACTGCTGCATCAACCTTGCTAGGCTGTACAAAGGAGCTGGACGCACTAGTAGCCTTGCATCCCGCATCAAACAGCTTTTTGGCCAAAATGTCAGATGGATGAGAGCTTGGATTATACTTCGGCATACATCCTTTGGATGGCTCCAAATAAAAGACATTTATTGGAAAAATGAATGAATCATGAATCATTTCTTTTCTTAACCCCCTGGGGTCGAGCGCCGCGACTGCACCCCTCCCTGTTGTTGCATTTCTGGTTGTAAAATGTTCTTGTTCTTGTTATTCTTGTTATTGTTCTTGTACAAGTTACAAAATGAATTGAAAATTGAATTGGATCATGCACTTAATGTAACTCTGGAAGGATCCTAGACAAGGACAAGGTTCTTCTAAAAGGTTATTACACCATGTGTTACATTACATTATTCAACAAACATTTTTGAACAAGTTCATAATGTAATAACTTATTACATTATGAACAGTTATTACATTATGAGTTGCTACACGTGTTGGAAACAAAATCAACACATCCTTTTTAAGAGTTGGGTGTTGGATACAGGGTGACAGCAGGGGGCGCTTCAGTCGGCGATAGGTCTTTGCATTCCTCTACACAGAAAAGGGGAGGTTTGTGAATCGAATGAAACGGGAACTGAAATCAGAGATCATGTACTCGCTGATACCAAAGAAAGTTTGTGTGATGTGCTTCTCCTTGCCACAAGTGCATTGACATAAGGCACAGGCACAGTTCCCCTCTTTCAACAGAGCGGCTCGCATTGTTTTGTTTTTTTTGTTTTTTTGAAATGTCCCAGTCCGAGAAACAAGTAGGGTGACCACCTCAGAAGTTGGAGTAGTTTACATTTGACATTTATACAAGAATTGCTGTGTGTTTGTGAGTGTTGTAACCTGCTGCCAGTGCTGTTGTTATGGTGTTCCTCATTGTCCTGACGGTAGTGAAGGGTTAGGGACAGACGTGGACAGCATTCAGGCAAACCAAATAAAGCGTGGATCTCTGAATCAACTCTGCACACTCTCCATTCAGTTTAAAATCAAATGGGCACATAGAATTTGTTTCAAGTTCAGTGTTGATGCTGCGTTCACAACGTATCGGAAGAAGCAGAAGACCGGGATGACATGTTGTTGATACCCACATCCAAGATGGCCAGAAGGTCAATTGGCGTTACTATCAACTATAAACAAGCTGCAGCAAGCAGGGGTGGACTTAGTGATTTTGGGGCCCTAGGCAAAGGCAAGCATGGGGCCCCCTGAATCCCAACATTCTTTTCAATCCATCCCTTCTATACATTAACTTCCAGCTGGACTGAGCAAAGTCGAGTAAAGCTAGAGCTACTAGAACTGGTCAAGTGTCAATATAGCACTAGTGGAATAGTCCACTGTAGCCTGACTGAGTAGGGGGGTGGCCATGACTCAAGATTGAATTTGGATTTCTCCTTTTGGTGTAACAAGGAGGGGTGTTTCAGTACATTTCTTTTACCTGATGAAAGTGTATAGTACTTGTTTAGTGGGGCCCTGTGGCTGCCCAGCCTAAGGCCTAATGGTAAGACCGCCCCTGGCAGCAGGTATCGCTCACTTCCCGTAAGTACAATTGATTCTTAGTGTGAATAAAACTAATAGGTTGGATTTTTCTCACCTTGGACTGCCAACACCGGTGGATTTGCTGCCATGTTTGGTGCCTCTGCTGACACGTGGTGAGATGTGGGAGACATCGGAGCGTACGAAACATTCCCACTTTGTTATCACCACTAGGAGGCTGATGTGAACGTTTTTTCCCAGTCGGTGTCTCGTATTTACGTTAAATTCAATATGATGTGAACGCGACATTGCATCAGTGTTTCTCAAGACAGTGGTTCGTGATTTTCGACAAATATGCGGAGCAAGAGCACATGGGGGAGTATTGTTTTGAGATACAACCTCAGAGACAAGGTCGAATTTGAGTCATTGCAGCTGGAATGAAAATGCCTTTTTATAATGGAACTGAATTTTGTGCATTGACTTCAAAATGGACTTGGTAATAAAAGTGCCTTTGTCCCGTTGACTTACTATGGTACTATGAGTTGGGGAAACCCGAATCTGGTCACAAATGAGAAAAAAAAAATCAGTCAACATTTTTCCTGCATCATAAGAACACTAAGAGCACATATGCACATACACATACATTGCAATACATTATACACCTGATATATCTGGTATGACATTGATATGAAATTGCTGTTAGCAATAAAGTTGCTCAGAAAACTGTCCACATTTTATATCACGATCCAATTAAAGTGATGAATAATAGTGAATAAAGTGCTTATAATGTTCTTATGGTGCCGCAAAATCCTTCAGGTGTGGCAAGCTAAAGCAGAAGAAGAAGAAGAAGGAAGGGGGGGGGTGTATTTTGGTAGGGTGGGACATGGGTGATCACCCTAGTGATTCTGGTACTGAAATAGTCTTGAGGGGAAAAGGGAACGGAGCAGAGTCACTCTGAGAGTCTCTTGAAGTAAATCTCTGGAGCTTCTCCTCTCCATTTCTACCAGGAGGCTCCTAGGAGCAGCTCAACCCCCCGAAGAGCTCTGTGTTCATCAGTGTGTGTGTGTGTGTGCGTACGTCATATTTGTGTATAAAAGCATACTGTGTGTGTCCGTGTCAGTCAGCATGTGTGTGCGTGTACGCTATTTCTAATATAGCTTTGTAGTGTGTGTGTTTCTGTTAGGGTTGGACTGATATACTGCTGATATTGGCCTTTTAAGTATTGATTATCATGTATGAACCTTTCATTGGGGAGTTTTAGTGTCACATGGTCTACATGCTGTTCCAGTATAAAGTCCTGGGGGAACACTGAATACGAGCCATTTCTTATTTTTTTGGCGTGAAAATTCAACATGTGGAATATCAGCAAAAAATATCGACGAGTGGCAGAAACATCGGTATCAACCTTTATCAGTCGAACCCTAATGTCTGTGTGTAGTATGTGTCTGTTTGCTTGTATATTGTACTGTATGTGTGTGTGTGTGTGTGTACATCTACACCTGTATGCCTACATCACTTCTCAGTGGCATTATGTACGTCTGTATGTGTATCTATCAGTTAGAGGCAGACATTGTGTGCATGTCTGTGTCTGTTTATGTTTGTCTTTCCTTCAGGGTGTGTTTTTATATATATAAATATATATATTTATCAGTCCTAGAGGCAGACGTTGTTGCTAATCTGGCAGGTGGATCCAGTGCCGGCCTGGGACAGGAAAAGCCTCCCATTAGGGCAGACGCAAACCTCGTAGACAGTCTGTCTGGTCCCGGAGGACGAGGAGCTGGAGGACGCCTTCCCCTCCAGCAGCCGCAACAGACGAATCCTCCGAGCATCCAGAGAGATCTGGCGGGGAACGAGAGAGAAAGGGAGAGATGAGGGGATGGGGAGATGTGATTTACATCGTGGCAGCTCCACTGAATGTCATCTTCCATGCATCTAGGGATAGAAAGAGAGAGGGAGGATGTGACTTTGGGATCAAGAGATATAGAAGATCCCACATCTCTATGTGTCTTTAGGGTCAATACAACCAACCAGGAAAGGGGGAGGGGCTAAAATGGCATAGACGAGATTGGCATCGATAGACACAGATGATAAAAATAATAGAACTAAAACACCGGAGTGAGCTCATCTCTGACTTTAGCTGGTCGGGTTAAAACTGTGCAAACAATGATGCATGGAGATGTCACGCTGTGCACGTGGGCGTGGCTCTCTAATTTGTGTTCATTTTCCAGGTCGTTGGGTCAATGACGTCTTAGCTGAAGGGACTTGTTAATAGTGAGTACGAGGTTTGGCAAGCTGTCAGCGCTCCGATTGCTCATGTCCGCACAATTTGGCTTCTGTCTGTCATTTTGATTCTGTCGCCGAATGGTTTGAGGAGGTTTCTGAGACGAGCATTTCTTGAGGAGAAACCTTGTGAGCACTCATACTGATACGTACTTCTGTAACCACCAGAGAGGCAGACAGACCTGGGCAGGAAAAAAGAAACAGACAGATGGAGAGAGACCTATAGACTCATCTGGCAAAAAAAAAAAAAAAAATTAATGTACATTTTTCACAGAACTAAGCCACCCTCGCCTTTCCAATACTGTTTCAGAATCAGGTACTTGGTGAAGCATTCAATGAGTTTTCATTTCTCCAAACTGGCCCGCTGAAATGCACAGCGGTCGCAATTCCGACCTACCAGCTGGGAATTCCGACTTCCGACCTTGAACGCAACGCAGCGTTAGCTCTCCTTTCCCAGCCAGCCTAGTCATCACTCCATCTGGCCCCAGCTCCTCTCCCTTCTGGTTCCCCATTGGTGGATTGACCTTCCCACTCCAGTCGGAGCAGCCGAGTCATTCCTCATCTTCCCTTCCAGGCTGAAAATGCATCTTTTCAAGAAGCATCTTACCTACATGACACTAAATCAAATCTCTGTTCTCCTCTACTCACTCTCTTCTTCTCTCCTTAGCTCTTACTTTATTTTCTACCCTACATGATCTACTGTGGCCCTAACCCTGGCCCCGGTTCCTTGTTATATTGGTGATGCTCTCTCTGTAAGAGGCTCTGGATAACATCGGCTAAATGCTCAAAATGTAAAATGCAATCCACATTAGCGACATCAGTCTTAGCATATGGCTTGTTTTCAACTATTATTTGAGGACCTTTCTTCATTAGATAGTATCTAATGGAGCCCAGCTGATCCAGGCTGCATCGTTACTGCAGGGTGACAAATCGTTCTTGGCAGCAGAAGAGCGGTGGGTTTGAATCCCCAGACCGGCTGGGGGAATGTGTGAGTGAATAAGAAACACTAACTAATATCAGCCATGTGGAGTAAGGAGCCCAACCCCCACCTGCTCAGTGTTGGGAAAGAGCGTGCACGCTCAGCTGACTTCCCCAGTGCAAATTAAGGTTACAAAAAACGACATTACATTACATTTCAGTCATTTAGCAGCTTTTATCCAAGGAGACTTACAATAAGTGCATTCAACGCAGGTAGAGAACTACTAGTCACCAGAAGTTGTAAGTGCATTTCCTTCCTAAACAAGCATCTAAGAGCAGAACCAGTGCGAAGGAAAAGGGGAATGATCTACTTCTATTTTTTTTAAACCAAAAAAAAAATAGCTTACTGCACTTTTACTATTGCCCAAAACTACTAAAACTACATCAATACATAACATACAAAACAAAACTCTCAACCAACTGGTTCCCATTTCCGACCACTGATAAGAGAACTAAATGGGAATTTTCAAGACAATTCCTTTCCATACAGACAACACACACACACACACACACACACACACACACACACCCAGTTTACTTCCCAGTTT
>OOFE01008391.1:1131-14293 GCA_900323365.1 Monocentris japonica | reverse complement strand
CGACACTCCTCAAACACCTATCTAGGTGAGAGCGTGGACACACTTGCTCTTGTGCTTATACCCTTGTAATCTGCCAAAATGAGGACATTTTTCCAGTCCTCCCCCCTACTAAGGGGCGATTTCAGGCTCACGGCTTAAAGGGGCCTTCATTAATCTAGACTTTTACCGGCCTCTATCTGTGGCCAAGGAATTGCAACAACATTGACAAGGTGGCTTAAGGTGGCCCTTTAGTTGACACAAAAGACTAGCTAGCTAACATGGTCGTTTTGTGCTATGGGACAGACAAAATGCACTTATTGCACCTTTATGTTTTCAGTGTTGTGGTTAGAATTTGAGTAAGGTTAAGGTTCATGTTAAGGTCAGGAATGATGGAGTGGTGGTTAAAGCTACAATATGCAACGTTTCACCTTCAGGCAGCAAAATGCACATCCCAAAACGTCCTGGGCATCATTGAAAAGCATGATCTACGATCTACATCTTTTATTTATTGTTATTTTAATCGAAACAAAATTGCATATTTCATATTTCTTTAAGGTCAGGGTAAGAGCAAATGTAGTCCATGCCGATCCTCACAAGCATAGTAATGCCAACATGAGTGTGTGTGTGTGTGTGTGTCTGTTTCTGTCAGTTTCTGTTTCATCCTCTTCTCCTGCATGTCTTTTTTTTCCTCGGCGGTCCCTCCTCTGGGGGAGTTTGAAACACAAACAAAGCACAACATCTGAGCATAAAAGTCAGTATTTTACAGTTAGTATTAGAGCCTGCTGTGTCTGTCTACACCTCCTGGTCCTCTTCTTTCCACTCCTTTCAACAAGACACTGCATAATATATCTGACAGTTGCGTGAACAATGCAAACATCACCACAGCCAAGGCAAGAGGCAATCTGTGTAAACATGAAGTGTGTGCATTCCTTGGCTGTACCAATGGCGTCAAGCAAGCACAGTGACTCCAAAGTAAAGTATCCTTGTTGTTGTCAGTGTGTTTCATCGATTCACACAGTGTCACGGGAACATCTGACACCAGGAGCTCATATAGACAGGCGTAAATGGTCCTCTGTGTCTGCCACCATACCGATGCAGGGAATGGTGAAAGTCAAGTGTAACTCTGTCTCTCTTCGAAGTTAGAAAGACATTCGAATTCAGTTTCCTTCTTTTTGGACTTGGTTTGTTTTTGCTTTGTCTCCTAATCTGTAGTAGTCTAGATTAAAAGTCATTTTTATAGCGAATTAAGTGGATGAGTTGATTTTGATTTTCCGTTTTTGTGAAATAATCCTCTCTGTCTGTTTCTCTTTGTCTCTGTCTCTTTCTGTTTCTCATAGCTACATCTATGACCCCTCTGTTGCAGTAGATGGCAGGAAGAGCGTCTCTGCGGGCAGCTCCCTGTACCAGCCCCACTACCCCCCGGCCCCCAGCAGTGACCCACCCAATAGCCACAACAAGCAAAAGCAAGGCTTCCACAACCTGGGCTACAGCAGGTCCAACGACGGCACCCTCAAACTGGAGGCGGACAACAACCATGTCAACAGGCTGCACGCCGCCTACACTTCTCCTGAGAGGGAGCTCTCTCAGCAGGGGAGTGCACCTCCCACAGAGGGGGGTCTGTACATCATTCAGCCGGAAGCTCCGGGACCAAGATGGGTGATGCACGACAAAGGACCAAGCCAGGTGCCTGTTTATCCCAACATACAGGACTATGCGACTCCCTCTCCCTACAACCAGCCAGATAGAATGAGAAGCTACAGCAACGGGGGACATGGGATGACGAGGAATGGGTGGGACCCCTCCATTGGTGACAGGTGCGGGACAGGGAGTGACAGCCTGTCAGCAGACGAGATAGATGAGGGTGTGGGAGGGACACCAGAGTACCCGTGTGACACGGGGGATGAGGGGAGCATCCTGTCAGGGGACCTCCACACCAGCACCACCAGCGTGTCCTCAGCTGACACCAGGGACGACCACAGACCACGAAAGACTCCGGACCTTTCCATCGTGGAAAGCGGGATCTCAGTGACAAAGAGTGAGGATGAGGACGAGGGGAGGGATGAGCAGGAGGAGGTGCAAAGTGTCACAGACTCGATGGTGGCAGAGGCTCTTGCCGCGCTGGAGGCAGCCACCGCCGGGGAGGACTGTGAGTGACAGCCTCCCTTTGTTCATGTTCAAACGACGACACAATGTTGGAGATCACTGGGCTTTCTCTTAAGAAACTCCCCACAGTGACTTGGACTTGAAGGTGACATGTCATCGTTCTCAAAACCCCAACTTTGCCACAATGCCGAATCAAAGATCTAGTCTTTGTATTTTATCAAGGACATGGAGTGAATGCAGATAAATGAAGGAAAACTCTTGTTTACAAAAAATATAGATTTATTTTTGAACTTGAGTCCTGGATATTTTTGTGTTGCGGTCACATAGACAGACAATAAAAGGCTCTGTCTTGCAAAGGAAAGGACGACATTTCCCATGCCGCAATGTTTGCATGAAGCCACAAATGAAGAGACATCAATTTGTAAACTGTGAATATGGCCTGCAGCCATATAAGCCTGTTAGAAAGTCCATTTGATTCTAGTGTGTGATACACTCCTCAATAACATCTACTTATACACTGCTTTGCCATATCAGTACTGCTTTGGACCAGATAATAGTTATACACTACATATGAAGACTTCTATTCTAAAATGATGAATATATCCATTTAGAAAAAATGCCATCATTTGGATACATTTTGTGCCATCAGTCATTTTGTGAGGATAGGTATCACTTTTAACAAATGTTGGATATCTCAATTTGGAACAAAACTCCTTATACGCATTAGTACATGCTTCCCTATGTATTCACAGTCAATATTTTCATAGTGACTATACAGTGCATGCCATAGCTTTCTATCGCTTCAGCGATAGCGAAAAGAGGAAAGGTCATCACATTGTTTTTTTTGTACGCTAACTATGCTGTTGTCTCTATTTTTGTGTTCTCTTGTTATTTATAATATCTTCACTCACATCGTTCTTGGTTCTGGAATTATTCTTCAAAGAAACTAAGACGAGTAGTGCAGAGCATGAGGAAATGGGCCTTATTTGTAGATTATCCAATTGCATGTCAACAATTGATTTCACCATGTTACTTTTTCATTTCAAAGAATATGAGAAAACAAGCTATATCATCTATTTTAGCATCAATCTACTTGGAAGAAATTTGTTTGCATGCTATTCGTCAGATAAATGAATAATACATTTCTCAAGTTGACACAAAGATTACGTGTCAGTTGTTAACGCATTTTCCACGTACAGAATTACTGGGCCCTTTGTCATGTAGTAGCATATCAGAGGCCTTTCCATATCAAGGTGGTAGTCTGTGCACAGCAAATAGCCTCGCCTGGTGCTGGATGCAAAAGACCAGGGAATATCATGGAAAAAACCACGCCCGCACCGGCATTGACGCTGCCTTAGTGGTCTGTTCAGCAGCTTTTCAACCTCAGCTGGTCTCCGTGATGAATTCACTGGTGAATACACCACTAAGGGGTCATCAATCCGCTGCACTGGTACATTTCTTTCTATGTTATAGGTCAGGGTTTGTGTCTGTTGTCTGGCCTGTGACATTACTTCAGTTCGGTGCTTGTTTTGGGGCCTTATCATGAACTAATTGAGGCTAGATGGTGCAGAAAGCATTAAAACCCACACATGTAATGGCCTTTTAAGAGCCTGTAAAAACCCATTAAGCTTTTTTGTTTAATGAACAATCTTCCTATTGTTTTTTTGTTTTTTTACTACGACTCCCTTTTCAGTCATTGTTTGCCTGCCAAATCATTTCTACTTATTCTATTTGTATGTACTGTAAAATAAAGAAATGTATTTTAAAGCTGGGACAGTACTTTGTGTACTCCTTAGTAGTTTTAACTGATTCTGACTGACGGAGCAGAGCTTAGAGGCACACTGAGAAAAAACAGTGGCTGTTTTATTCTTGGTGTCTATGTTAGCCTTAATTCACACCCGTATTTTTCCGTCCTTGGACAACGAAGGACGAATGCAACAAGTGGAACTCAGAAAATAATGCTTCTACCCAGGTGTTTGTGTGGGTGCAACTATTTTCTATCTCTCTGTCTATCTATCTATCTTGTATTTTGACATCGTCTTCTTCAATGACACTGGCCAAATCTTTAACTGCTTTCTAAAATGTCAATGGGGAAAAATCAACTTCTCAATTCCTGAAAAGTGGACTTCCTTAAGAGATCCTGGGATTCTGCAGCACACATGTGCTGCCTCTCTCTCTCTTTATACATGAGTGTTATCACTGGGGGACTGGGTGTTTAAACCTCCTTGTTACAGCAGTTAGTGCCTCAGCAGACACCGGCTAGGGCCCTGGGGCCACGGCTAATGAGCCCCCCGGGGCATTGCTTAGGCCAGGAAGCCGCACGCCAGAGCCTCGGAAACACGGCTTACACAACGCTGTGACTGAAAGCCGGGATCGGCTGACTTCAGCTCTCACCACATGAGAGGCTATTAGTGTGTCTGTCCCAGTGTCTCCGCGCAGGAGGTGGAACAGAGCTTGACGATACCAAAATAGCCCATGTTGCGACGTTTATCTATTCATCTCATCCACCCCCTTCTATCTTCATCCCTCTTTCTCTTCCCTCTTTGCTGTAATTGTTCACCATGGCTCTCTCAATTACAGTGTGCCCTTTTTAAGCCTTAAACTTTGTTCTCTCTTTAGTTTGACTTTGCTCTTCAGGCATGGCAGGGTCGTGTTCTTGACAAGGCCTGCAGTTCGAAGCTGTTTATCTTTGTCTTGAAGGGTTTTATTTTCTTTTTCATTTATTTACAAAGTGATTTATGTGTTTCTTCCAGACCTGGGGAAAATAGCATTTGTCTGGTTTTACCAGTTGCTGGTACCAGCTAGGTGGAGTTTGGAGACATTGCAGGTGGTGTCAGGTAAGTTGTCAGTTATAGAAAAGTTTAGTAGATTGATTTTTTATACACTTGTCATTCTATAAACTTACTGTAGATTCAAAGAAGCTATAAAACAGTACTTGTAAGTTCTTGGAGCAAGCAGGTAGGGATCCAATCTTTGATAGGACACGAATTAGCTGATGTGGGGGTCAAACTTGTCTCCCTTTGGTTATGTGAGAGAACCTTTTTTTAACCTTGTGCTATTCATTGCCATTCATTTTGCATTTCATCTCATTCTATTTCTCTGTCCTTTGATGCTGGGTTGTGTTGTGGGGTTTTTTTTTCACTGATAACTTGTGGATAAGGTGGGCAGCCGTTTTGTCAGTAGCCTGCATGGTGCACAAATCGAAAAATTAAACATCAAACAGGCTCTCGGTATTTTGCACGTATACACTGACTTCTGCCTAAAGGGCAAAACAAACACTGAAAACAAGTTTTTAAAAAAAATCTGCCAATGGGGTGAGATAATGTTGCTTGTTCCCAATGCAAATCAACTTGTTGCAAGAATTTTCTTGAATGAAGTCATATCATCTTTGTTACCTTTGATGCCTCATTTTATGATATTGTCCGATGATACCTCAGAATTCTTAAAATAATTGAAACTGCACGGAGAATTAATGAAATTATGTCTCATCCCATTGTCAGGAATTTGTCATGTTTTTGAAGGAAAATCTGATGATATGATTAAATAAGATGACTATTTTTACAGTGAAAGAACGGTGTGCATACACTGGGTTTGTCCCATGAATTTACAACTAGCTTTAATAAACCTGCAACGAGGGCAGTGTGCGATTGTCTTCTAAAATGAATATGAACATACATGCATGGAGAGCAATAACAACAGGCTGTCAGTATCTTCTCTACAGCGGCCATTGAACAAAATCAACGTGACTCATCTTTTAATCAATGCATCTCACTACGTAACAACAGAGCCTGGCTCAGCTCGTGCGTCACCATCGTACTTTGATCCTTTAATGAGTTTGAAGATGAAAATGAATAATACCAACCTAAGAATCACACAATGCAGAACTAAAGTTACAAAAGAAATCAATGAAATGCAATTTGTATAGTTTATAGATAGATAGTCCATACACATAAGGAGCCAAAAGACACCTTACAAGGGGAATTTGGCTGCATACACGCAGGGACTCCATTTCTACCCATACTAAAATAATAATGAAAGGAATTGTATTCGATTTGAAAAATGAGTTGTGATAAGCCTAAAACTCATACATAATAAATGAAGAAAAAAAAAATTAACATTTAAAAGTCGCCTGTTAAAATGAAGCGTTTGAGCCCCAGGCTCAAAACAGCATGTTGGCTTCTTCAAAATAAAAGACCCTGTGAATAATTTAGTGTAACAATGTGAGCTAAACATACAGGTTTACGTATGCTCTGGGCACGCGGGAATGAGTATGTGAGTATATGCTGTTGATGATGATGTGTGTGTGTGTGTGAGAGAGAGAGAGAGAGAGAGAGAGAGAGAGAGACAACAACAGACAGTGGGATTCAAATCCACCACTGACATCCTGGTATGAAAGTGAGAACTGTAAAGCATGGACAGTTAATGGAGTTTAGATGAGTATTCCCAGCTCCTTGACTGCCCATGCTTCATTAAACAACTACTCTGTATCCATCAGAGTTATTCTATACTATTGCTGTCATTTCAGCGACTTGAGGTAATCCACTTCGCTGAATCCTGTCTCACCACGCTCAAGACAACAGCGCAACAGGCAGTTTTGCAACGTGTTAATTTCTGCCACAATCTACTCCACTGCACCGTCAATTCCATGAGACTTGAATGAAAGTAGACGACTATGTGGGCAAATAAAGGGGTGTCAGATTCCTCTGTGTTGCTTTTATTGGGTCCATTAGGCAGTGTACTGTAGATAGTCCCAGAGGTGTGTGTGCTTAGTTAACATGTTTGTTTTTCTCAAGGCTTTGTTGGAGTTAATGATGTCATGCCTAATTGTGGTGTACTCACTTCCTTGTCTCAAAGGAACAAGTTTATATTTAAAGAGAAAATCCCCCCCTTAAACAGGACTCACATTACTCTAAAGATCTCGGGCTGTTGACTCTAGATCTACGAACACAAACAAAGCCCTAAGCTGAAAGTAAAGTCAGAGTGCCAGAACACATCAAGACATTCTGGAGCTGTAGCAACTGTACAAATGGGGAATTTCCTCGATTTATTTCCTGGTTCCAGTCTGTTAACACTAGTGGGTCCGGAGTTCAGGGTCAGCAATCCGCTAACCCTGTAGCAGGTAGAAGTCTAATGTATTGTAGAGGAAGAATTCAGGAATACTTCAGAGATGAAAACTCAGGGATCAAACCTCTGACCTTCGGGGTGGTTTTCATATATACAGTATATCCCATATATTTTCATACATCCCACCTGTTTTTGACCCGATAACTCGTGGCACTGCATGGCATTTTCACCTATTAGTGACTGATTCCAAAATAGCCTTGTTGCCTTTCTTTGATATTTGATAATGTTTGACTTCTGTCAAGTATTATTCAAAATGCAGTCATCAAATTTCAGCTTTCTTCTTCAGCTTGTTTGGGCTGTAAGCCATCTTCAAGTCAATGTTGCCTCCTAATTGTTTGAGAAGGGTAGAACGCGGAAAGACAAATAAAACGGAGCACTGTCTTTGTGTTTTCGTAAGGCGGGCGTTGAGCCTTTTCAGAAGGTCAGCGCGTTAACAGCCCTGACGTAGTTCGAAGGTGTTAAACATTGACTAGACTTCCTCCCTGCGGTCCTGAATGTTTCCCTCAAATTTTGCCCCAGGAGCCAGAGCCCCATCCTCTTGGCTGATATCCAGGGACCAAGATAAGATGTAGGGCACTTAGCCTGGCATCGGCATGGGGACCCTGTCGCCTGGAGGCCTGAATAATTCAGTGCCTGAGATAAATTTACTGCTTATGAAGTCATGCGACAGAGCAGAAAGAGGTATTATTATCTATACTATTTTTATGTGCATACCTATCATTCTTTTATATTATTATAGTTTTAGAGACAGAAGCAAAGAAAGAGATGGGCGTCACCAGTTTGTCCAAGGTAAGAGCCAGGGCCACACACACACACACACACATTTGCACCAGGTCCTTCCATTGCTTACTCAAGTCCTACGCTGTCAACAGCATTTCTTTCCAACAGGTTTTACACCCTGAAGCCATCTTGTGTGTTTGTGTCTCTATATGTGTGTGTATAAAAGGCAGGTTTAGTTTAAGCCTAGAGCTATGGGTGAGGTGATGCCGCCTTGTGTGCTATCAGGGGTGTTTTTCCACTGCATGTAAATGTTCCCATCCCTGTCAACACTTCGAAAGTCTATCCTCCCTCCAGCGCTGTCAAGCGTCACACAAGGCGACTGGTGAGAACGGCACGTCACTCAGAATCCTTGTTTTATCGTGTCCTTGCCGTTGTTCAGAATAGCCAGGCAGCAACTAGATCACCCGTTGATGTTCGTTAGCTAGAATAATTCTGTGAAACAATATCCAAATTGATAGATTTCTAATCCACTCTACCGGTGTTCTGTTCCCTCTTTAAGGTCAGCTGTTTGTTTGCGTGAGTGAGAACATTTGTAAGGTCAAGAGGAGAGGAGGGAGTCAAGAGTTGTTCATCCTTGGTCTTACGCGTCGGCGCGAAACACCTCTCCATCTTCATCTCCATTATCTGGAAGTAATATGGGACAGAGCCGGAGGTCATCGGACTACCTACTGAAGATGAATAAGACAAATCATCTTTTCATTACAGTACAGAGAGAGAGAGAGAGAGAGAGAACAGGGGAAAAGGAAATGAGAAAGAATAGAATATGACCATAGATGGATGGTTCGAGAGGGAGGTCAACCTACAAGTCAGTGGACAACGCACACGACTGCAATGCTTTAATGGATGTAATAGTTATATCTCATACACAGATTACACCTTCAGACAGTTTGTGACCAGTAATTTCATTAGTGTCACCGAAAAACTGAATGGAATCATTTCTAGTGTCATCGGTTAGTCAGCTTTATTTCTTTATTTCTCTTTTTTATACAATTCACAATATATAATTCTAAAAAAGCAAAGACATGACAATCATTCCCAAAATATGAACAATTCCAAAAGCACGTATGAAATGAAATTAAGTTCACAAATAACAAATGGACAATAAGCACATCTAAAATAACAGGAGTTTCAATCATGAGGATCAAAACTCCTGGGTAGATCTTAATTGACAAGGGTCTTTTTGTATTGTACTTCATTCCACCAACCTAAAGCTTAAACTGTGAGTTAACCCTGTTGCCCCAACTTGCCTTGATGTTGTCCCCTTAGGTGAAGGAGAATGAAGAAAGGCGGTTAAGTTGGGACAAAATACTTCGGCTTCTGTGCACGCTCTGCTTTGGTTTGATTACTTTCTCAAGACTGAAAAAGTCTTGGTATTACCAAGAGTATCAACAAACTTGTAAAATGTAATGACTCAAAATGATCTGGCAAACAAAGAACCTTGCATAGAATTACACATTACATATTACTTTGACATGCCTTTACAATCTATAACTTGAATAAAAATGGGAGGGGGGGGAAGTGTTATTGAAAAAAAAAGGTGGTTCCCGTATTGGTAATAATACAAAATAATTTTGCTTCATCAGGTCACACTTGCATTTCCAATACCTCCCTCACTCACTCACTCACACACTCACACAACAATAATGTTAAAGCAAGACCAGATATTTTTGGAGGTAATATGAAACAACAAATCTTTTTTTTCCAACATACATCCATTGTCTGCCTTTCACAATAACACACCCATGCAAGCACTCACACATATGCTGAGAAATGAAGTACACATTTCATTAGAAAGGATGGGGCCTACTTCCTGGAGGACCAATTGATAGGCAATCCATAAAGGATTACATCATTTGTACACAGTATCTATTCACAACCCCTTTGCACAATGATCACAAATATACAGGCAGCTTATAGTAACATACAATAAATTGAGGTTAAATTAATAGGTAGCTTCATCAGATACATTTACTGTATTCAGTAGCTAAAAACAGCAGGGCAATGTCCCCTTTCTATCAATCAGTTTAGAGGTTGCAGAACAATGAGGCAACGCAGGAGAAGATGGATACAAAATGAATTGGTGGAAGCAATGTGGCCGTTTCAACTTCAGTCAAAGTCAAATTTCAGCCATTTTCCTTTAAGTCCTTTCCAAATAATCTTTGACCAAGCCTTTGGTGAAATGCCCTGCGATACCTTTATCATTTTTGGCACAGTTTGAAAAAGATCATCCAGTCTGTGAGTCTGCATTCAGCATTGCAAGATGAAAATGTCCTAACAATGTCTATTTGACACATGAGGTATTAAGAATGAAAGGCATACCATTAGTGACCTTGAAGGCTGGGAAGAGGTTGGACAGTCTTCGGATATGGGTTTGGGTTTCGCTATTCTTGGCATAATAACACAGCTAACAAGAAAACATTCAGTGAGCATTCCTGGTCTCAATATTAGAGCCCATTTGTTCTATGAGGAAGATTTAGAAATCTTTGCCCTCTTGTTTCACCCAGAATGCTCTGTTCTCTTCTTCACTAGAGGTCAGACTGGGCTTGGAAAGCGAACGTTGATCCATTATTGACTGTTGACATGCAAACTCTTTTATACCCACATACACACAAACACATATGTGCACACATCAAGGACCAGGATGGCCTAGTGAGTAATGTGACCGTCCTTCTGCAAAGCCCAGGTGCAAGCTCCCATGACATCAAGCACCTGCTCTGCTCAAGTGTTCTTGAGCAAGACACAGCTGTAAATCCCTATGATGGGGGGGAAATAGAGAGTATAACAAATACACACATACACACACCTTATCCCCCATCAATGTATAAAATAACAGGCCAGTATGACTCTGCGCTTCACCCTCTCCACCATCGTCATCATCACCAGCACTTTTCAGTCCCTTGAGGGTCCTGTCCTGGATTAACTCTGCCGCTGTCCAATACTTGACCCTCTAAGTGCTGGTATGTTGTTACGTTCTCACTTGGGTTTAAAAATTGTCCTGCTGTTGTTTCTCTCCCCTCTTTGGAAAGCAGAACTTTGTCCTGTGGGGTGAATGTGGGATGTTAGATAGATCTGTCTGAGAAATGGAAACGCACATACGGCTGATAAAAAAAACAAACATTACCTGGACGTTTGTCATTTGGCATTGTCGGTGTTGTCTGGCTGCTCCTGGTAGGAAGAAAGCAATATTGGTTCAGCGAAGAAAGGAAAATTCTCACACTGTTATATACCAAATCTAAAGTTCAATGGATTCCAGGAGTTCTTTTGTGAAGTGTTGTATCCACTTTCCCTCAACCTGCCTCGTGTACTTCTACTTCTACGTACACCTACATTCCCCAGATTGACCCTCTGAGAACTTGCCTCTTGTTGTATTCACCTGGGTTTTAGGAGCAAGAACGATAGAGCAATACGATAGTGATAGAGGCAAGAGAGAGCGAGCGTTTCCACTTGAGAAAACGCAAGAGCCGCGGCCGTTACTCAAAACACGACATGTCTCGTGGCTGCATTGCATTATGGTCTATTGAGGCTACTGTCGGTGGAGAAATTGGTATCTCTGGCTCTTCTATGATGGATTTCTCCCTGCATGATGATTACTGAACATCGGTGCAAAATGGTGGGTCTAGAAAGAAGTGCTTTCTTTTCAATTCTGGAGTGAAGTTAATATTAACCGGTTTAGATTGTTGAAACTGGAAATATCTCGATGTGACGCCACGTCATCTCCATTTGGCCAGTTATCCGTGGGAATAAGAACACCACCAAACAACAAAATGGACCTAGGAGGGCAAGATACATTGCCAATAGCTGTCTTTTAACAGTGCTCAAGTGTTTTAGGGTGGATTTTTCCTTCCTTCCTTACTACTCTTCCTCAGTACATGCTTTATTTGTATATTGTCTTGGGTTGGAGGCGTTTTTTTCGACGTTTCGTTTATTTCGACGCTCCATTTAATACGACGACTGACAGTATGATGTGGCTAAACTTGGAAGTTAAAGACTTAAAACTGTAAATGGATTGTTTGCATTTGTAAAACCCAAGTATATCTCCACCCTAAAACAAATGTACATGTTATTCTCACAATATTGACTCGGTCAAGGATGGTAAACCTAAACAAGCCCATCCCAAAGCTTGAAACAAGACGGTTAAAACTCTAATCTCTCATGTGCTCTATTGAAATAAATAGGAGAGCAACTCTGAGCACTGTGGCAGAACAGGGGATACGGCATGAGGTGCATTTCCTACAACTGTTAGCCCCACTATGAACAGTTCAGTGCGCTAGTGTTATAAGCTATACCTTTTAGAGTTTTATTGCAATTTATTCCCCAACACACACTAATGGCAGAATGTTCAGAGGGGGTGATGTCATCAACTGCTGTAGACACCTGCACACACACACAGACACACACACACACCCTCACACTCTAACCCGACCTTCCTTATTTGCAGACAAAAGGGGGAGTGTGAGAGAGAGAGAGAGAGAGAGAGGAGAAAGCAGAGGTTTAAAGGGGGGATGAATGAGGTGAGAGAGCAGGGGAAGGACACATCCACCGTTGCTTCTCAGCAAGCACGCTCACATTTGCTTCAGAAAATGTACCTAATCTAATTAGGCCTAACAACTCCTCCAGAGAGCTCAATAATACGTTTTGGGTCCCAGAACCAGAACCCCCCCCCTCCCATACCTACCCGCTCTCAACACTAGCATCTACACTGTGACCTTGGCATCAAGGTGGATTTTTCTCTGAACTGTTTGGACCGCCATCCCCCGCTTGACACTGACCTGCTGGGACTCAGAGGCGGTCCTGCTCTTAGGCTCCACCTCCGTAGGAGATGTAGGGGCACTCCCATTGGAATCGGTGATTAGCAGGGACCGCCTCTCCCTGGTGGCCTTTTCGCACTTCGTCACACGGAACCTGGGGGGGGGCAGAAAACACCACAACACCAGGGTCAACACCAGCTTCGGCTCAATAGAACATACTTCTGCTCTTACGTGGGGACCCACCAGCGACAAGATGACAGAGACAAAATACATATATTCTGTTGAACTCTTTCAAGGAAGTTTTGAGGTAAAAAAAATAAATAAATAAAATATATATATATATATATATATATATATATCCCAGTGTGAATTATTTTTCTAGGTCAGACGGAAATGGCATACTGACAAAAATTGGTTGACTTCAACTG
>OOFE01008388.1:20463-32479 GCA_900323365.1 Monocentris japonica | reverse complement strand
ACCCCCCTCGCCCCATACGGCGCCCCTGCCACCATTGGCCATTGAGCCATGCAACGAAGAATGCCAGTGACTTCTGAATGAGTTATGTCAGCACTCCTCTCTCACCATCACGTCTCTCTTGATAGGCCTCTCTGCCGCCCCTGTCAACGATGCAAATAACTGTCACAGTGTTGACAACGTGCAGAAGTGCAGAAAGTGTCGGGAACAAATTCAGTTTATGCATTTAGGGTTATCATTATGCACAAAGAGAGCTGCCGCCTCGGCTCGCCAAGAGCTTATGCAGCATTGAAACCAATTCAAGCAGGAAAAAGAGCAGCAAAGTTCCTGTGCTGCTGCTGCATGACAACTATATCCCTTCCGGCGATGTTCATATACGTTAACGGACGACACAGATGGAAAGGTATACATATTTGATGCCCTCCGTGTGGGAGTTCAATAACCATAATGGGCAATCACAGTAAACAGATGGGATCTGCTGCCCATTAGGAGAAGAAATGTTGAAAGACAAATGTAATAGCTCTATGCTTCGTTTTCACCTAGACATATTTTATTAATATTTCTTCAAGCTTAATTGCTTTAGGTTTTCTTCAATGCAACAAATAAAGTAGCAGAGTTAAAAAACTCATTTTGTTGTTTAGATTTGACGGTGCAGTTTCCCGAGCCTCTGGGCCATCATGGTGTTATGACTGTTGCAAATACATTTGACATTTCCACCAGTGCAATAAAAGTGTGTGAAGGATGAAGAGAACTACTGACATTTATGGTAATAAAAAATAGTGGTGGCAATGCACTGTATGTGTTTGACCTCATCTCAGGAAGTGAGTTGACTATGCATTGCTTTTTGAAGTGGTCAGGTAAATGAAAGGCAACTGGTAAAATAATAAGGTAGGGAGGTGCTGTCAGACTTGGCAGCCTGTGTTTGAGGTTATGGGGGAAAAAAGAATGACATTCTGCTCGTCGTAAAGAAAAAAGACATTTGGTAATCCCTGCTATCACCAACAGGATGAAAAAGTATATCAGGGGCCACGCATGACCTGTTTCACAAGGTGGAGGGTTTATGCCGTGTCCTTCAAGACTTCAAGGCACAAAAAGCCACGCTGCTCATTTCAGTTCCTCGGCTTTAGCAATGTCTTGTATACAAGGAAATCTTGTATCTAAATGCCAACAGAACATCAACTTTCTAAGATCACAGTAACAAAATAAATATCGCATGGCTCATTTGATCCGGGAATTATAGGATTATAGAGAATAGTTTGGTACATTGTTCTTCAAAAAATAAAATCGTCAAAGCTTAAATTTGAGAATATTTGAGTATTAGAAGCTATTTGATTTGTTTCGATGCACTAATACCAAGCATCCTTAAAGAATCGATTGATACCTCTAAGAAGAGTAGAAGACAAAATGTACCTCTCGACATTGAAGATGAAATTACGTTCTTGGTGGGGTTTTTTTTGGATTTGTAAACACTCGCATGGCCCTTTCTCCTTTGCCGTTGGAATTCAGACAGGTGCGCCACAGAAACATGTTATCTTATATTAAAAAGATGCACTCAGGCCAAAAAGTTGTGTTAGTGCACCAGACACTACTCAAGGTCCTCAAGGAGAAATCGTTGTTTCTCTACGCACTATGGAATCATCTGATAGACTAGATAAAGAGTGATTTATCCTATGGGCCCTCCCCTTTACTTTGACTCCAGCAGAACAATAACAGTAATTCTTCTGGATGTCCAGACTGTCACTTCCATAATCAGGGCCTGCCATGCTCCAGAGTGAGGAGCCCACTCTTTTGGAACATTCCACATTCAAGGTCCATTAGCTCCAACCAGCGCACCACTTCACTCTGGTGAAACATGTCCTTGAAACAAAAAGGCTGGAGAACCATGAAAGGTTGGTCACATATTGGGGGTTCTAGATTAGACCCTCCTTGAGACAGAGGTAGTTATTACTACATTATGACTGATGCCATTAATCTCGCCGAGCCCTGAAATGTGATGTGTGGCCCTCATGCACATTGAAGTGTAACATTCATTTGCTGTTTGACTGGTAACTAGGTTAAATGGGCCTGGTGGCGTTAATGGAGCCATCACTGTAGCAGTGAGGCATAACTGGGAGCTCTTGCAGCAATTATCTACAAACCCTTGAAAAAAAATGTGGTTTCTGTAGGATGTGGTGTATCTCCACCTGCAAAAAATAGGTTAGATCCAGGTTATGGTCATGCATTACTGAATCTGAGGTTAAAGGAAAAGATACTCGTACACTGTTGCGTTTCATCAATTTGTGATGTTCAGTGAATTCCAGGAACGATTTTGTTGCAGTTTCCTTTTTTGGTGTACCCACTTTCCGTCAACCTGCCTAATCTACTACTACTCCAGTTAGTGATCTCCTACATTTCCCAGGATGACTTTGGACGACCCTGAGAGAAGCTGGTTCTTTGTGCTGTATACGTGTAGGTGGAGAGACACAGTAAGTTTTGGACTGGAGAGAGAACAATGGTGTGGTGGTCTGCCAGATTACAAAAAAGTTGCATTTCACACACTACAGATCCACAAAGATACAAGCTGTTGCTGCAATGCATTATGGTCTATTGCGGCTACTGTCAGTGGAAAATTTGTATCTCTGCCTCTTCTACAATGCAGCATTTTCAAAAATTGTGGGTCTAGAAAGAAGCCCTTGTTCTTTGATACTGACTGACATCAAAACCTGTTTTAGATAAAATAAAAATATTCTGCTATCCAACTCAATTTTAACTGGAAACATCTCAACATGATGTCACGTCAATTATATCCACAGGAATGACAAAAACACACCAGCAAATATCAAAATGGAGCCAGGAATGCAAGATGAATCACCAATCGCTGTTTTTTTTTAAACACCATTCAAGTGTTATAGTGTGGATTCTTCCTTTAAATGACAGATTTACAACAATGCACTGTAACTGTCTCCTGTTCCACTGTGCTGCTGGACTCTCATTAGCTCTCTACACAGCTTCCTTCCTTGTATGCCACGCTGCCGAAATACACTGAGTAGTGACTGAACGCTGCACCGTGTGTCAGTATGTGCTTGTGTTACCACGGTAGTTGTCCATAAACCCCCGGACCAAGATCACAGGATCTTCCTTTTATTGTGATTCTCATTCATAGTACTGGCCCTTCATTTTACTCCATGCACACTGATAATGGTTGAACTATTCCATGCTGCTTTTTGTTATATTTTACATTTATACATATTTACACTTATACATACAGTATGTATGGACATTAAAATAAACAAATATATATTTTAGACATGTATATATACTCATATTTATATCTACAGAACATATTTCATATCTAGTAATCCCTATTTGCTAGTAACAAATATCCTATTCTGTTATATTATAAATATCTTACAGTTAATAACATCTGTAAGAAACAACTGTAAATAAATCCTTATATATAAGTACTCTCATACTTTCTACTCCTGTAGACTACCTAACATGATGAAATTCAACAGCATATTGTTTACATAACCCCAGTTATTATATTATTGCTTTTATTGTTGTATTATTTTTATTGATTTTATTATTTCTATTATTTTGTATTGCTTATTTTATGTTCTATTTGCGTATATTCTAGTTTCTTTTTCCCTGCTAGATTATATTACTTTTGCTGCTGCAATTTTATGGATGCATAAAATATACCAAGAGCCCGAGAAAATCTTTCTACATACTGTCACAGAGAAAATTCAGTAATGCAGACCAAACTGTCCTAAGGCAATAGCATGTTTAAAGTTGAAATATGGTAGTATTCTCCTTTAATAACCAGTAACTCAAATATTATTCCATATTGAACTTTAAAATAATTTCTGCTAGCTTAGGTGTCAGTTTTATCAGGAGGTGTATATCTTGTTTGACAAAGTAACCCGGGCTCTTCTGCAGGGAAAAATCACTGACCACGTTAGAAGCCCTAGAGCAAGTTGGCAGAGACTCTGCTTGGCTGGACTGGTCTGCTACTGCACAGTGGCTGCTAGATCGAGGTAAAAGGGGCAGGATTGCACTCAGGTCATGGATGAAGGGATGTTAGAGCCCAAAAGCCTGTGGTGTCTGTAGTCCCATGACTGAGGAGATTGTCTATGTGAACCGTGAGTAAAACTTGCCCTAAGCCTCCTCACGTAAAAATCTCTATTGTTCACACTTGATGCCTGATGTCTGTGTCTGAAATCTAGGCAGGGGAAAAAAACATCCCATAATAAGATAAATCAAAAGACAAACCAATAACCCCATTTTCACCCCCATGGAGGCATACTGGAATGTACCATAATGTGATCTATGAGCTGAGAAATTGTGTCTCTTTGTCTGCTGTCTGTAGTCTATCATTTTGATGTGTGGTCAAATGCAGTTTATCGTTGACTTGAACAACAGTATATTGTGTCAATAACTGAGAAACTGCTGTGCCTTTCATCATTAATCATCAACATTACCCACACAGTGAGCGGTCAGGTTTTGTGTAGAGCCCTGCCCCCAGGGGATTAGCAATGCAAGACGTGATATCTATTTCTCAGGAAAACTCCACGGAGCTTTGTCTCTTTTACAGTAGCAGGAAAATGGAACGACCCAACAAAAAGGAAGCAGGGAGCATGAATTATCATGTCCGTAATGCGACTATGTTTGCATCATTTACAGAATGATGTATCACCTGCAATAAGGCCTTTCAACTCCTGCCTAAAAAATACACCACATTCAGGAGAGAGCAGTTGAGGTATGCTACTCCAGCTCAAATGTGCCATGGGCTTGACTCAAAACCTTGAGTTCTGCCGGTCAGAGGAAAACCTGTTCTCTTCTGGTGACTCCCTTGAGTCCCAATGTTTTCTCTAGTCTGAAACATTGTGGAAAAGTTTACTTTACTGTATTTTTGTATGCAGTTTGTTTAGCTGCACAATGCCCAATTAAAGAGGACCAGGGCTTGTAAACAAAAGTCACATGGATTCCTTTATTTGAGTGTCATCTCACAAGATTAGAGCTTTTTTTGGCAGAGGGGGGAAGTCAAAGCAAATAGGATTCCAGTCCCTGTAACCGTAGCTGAGCATGATGATGGAGTTGTCTGCACTCTTTTCCATAATCCACCTTCTTTGGTGTTCATACCAACACATGAAGAAATAGCAGGACATAAGCATCAATCAAGACCGCGGTTCGCCCTCGGTTCATTTTGTTCTGCGAGGCTTTCCAGGCTAGGCTTCATCTCCATAGTTGTCTGAGGTTCAGTTGAGAACATCCCCTCATCCTAAACATGAGTTTTGCAAGACGTGGCGAGGAAAGACTCAGTGCAATCAAATCTGCTGTTGCAGAATGAATGCCCTGCCAGTCTTGTTGTGACTGGTTCTACTGCAGTAATACTCAGGAGGTTCTTGCTGTGAGTTTGTTCCGCATGCTGACCCAACTCCCAGACAGAAGATACCTCTCCTGTGGCACCATGTGGCCAGACAGAACACACTCGTCCTCTCTGACATTCTTGTGGGCACGTAGCCTGGGGAGAGAGCTTTTCATGCTCCACTGTTTCCACAGAAGGCAGTGCCACTTCAACTCCCAACCGCTGGGAAACTGGGAATTATTCTCTGTTACTGTATGTCAGAGAATACAGTCTACTTTAACCTGTAAGAATTTCATCAGGAAGAAAGAGAAGCATAAGGACCAGGATTCATATGCATCAAAGGTCTTACTCATGGAAAATATTACTTTGGTCACATGACAAATAAAGATTTTCCTATGACTTCAGCAGAAAAAAGTGTTCTCAAATCAGCACTCATATTCTATTGGAGGACATTTGCAGTTCACTCCTAACAACTGGCGGTATCATGGAGGTCCATTGGAGAATTGCCAAAAATGGCTACAACAAGCAGGCAAGAAAAAGAGAGATGCCTGAAAAAGATTGTTGTGGTGTGGGTGTAGGTCAGGGAACAGTTTAATAAGGTAGATTTGTTTCCAAATGTCAGTTAAACTGTCTTGTCTTTCGTCCTACAGACTCTTTTGTCCTAGTCTGCTAGAGAAGCGTCTGTTAACCTACACACGTAGTCGCGTTTTGGCTTCATTAGCTAGCTAACTAGCCAGCCAGCTTCTTCAGCAAAAGCAATCGATGTTAATGTTAACATGTGACTGTTATCCGCGCGTTAACAAAAGGAGTGTGATTGTTAGCCAACCAGATATTCCTGTTAGCTAGCTAACAAGCTGCTATTATCCAAACAAAATCCATCAGATGTATCGGTAGCAAAACAGTCAGTTCCCATTCAAAAACTGTATCCATTCAACGTTCTGTCAACATTTAGAAAAGTTGCCATGTCCACAGCCATGTTGGCCAAGAGGACCACTATATGGCCATCAGAGGGGGTGTTACGTCATGTGAAAGCCCTATATTCATATGGCCCATGGGCTGTTTGTCTTTGAGCTATTCTCTTTACAAACCTTATCATGCAAGTCATCATCATAAAATCATATTTATATCATACTATCATGAATGGAAGAGGGTTTATTTTAGCTACATTTCATTTTGTGCATGTATAGTGAGCACTGAAACACTCATAGGTTGAACCATAGAGTGACTATTGTGGGTTAGAGTCGTACACATATTGGGAAGTCATCTTTCATCTAGCTGTAATGATAAAACCAATGAAAGTGAAATAATTGTAAAGTCTCAGTCATTTCCACATTGACGCCTCATTGCAACCTACTCTGTGGCAAATATATGAGACTAGCAGGAGCCTATGCCTTCCTCTATCCTGATCAAAGCTCAGAGCTATGGGGCACCAGGGAGCATGATGACTTCAGGAACTCATTCCTTATGCTTAAATGTAGTGATCTCAGAAAACAAGTTAAAGTGGGGGAGGATAAAATCTGAAAAGAAACCAGGAATATGTTAAGTTTTCTCAGCACATTGGACTTTTTCAGAAGAAAAAAGATTGCCATGAATTGAAGAGTTTCATTTCAAAATGAGATATCCACCATTTGAAAAAACGTGTCATCTACTCCGACCAAATGATTGAACAAAGAAAATCATTAATATTCAATTGGGAGTTCTCCTGGAGCCTATCCCAGCATGCATTGGGCTGAAAGCAGAGAAACACCCAGGACAGGTCGCCAGTCCATCACAGGGCTGTAAGGAATTAAACTCTTCAAATACAGAAAACCTCAGCATTGTGAATCATAAATGCTATGGACAAGGGCTTAGCTATGGTCTAAACCATGGCGTCAAGCCCATCATACTGCATTAATCAGCTTCGGTTGGGAGTTGCTGAGGAGAAAAAGAAGCTTCATTTCAATAAGGTTTACTTAGTCAACCTTTTTGTTGGCTTGCAAACCCTAAAGAGAAGAGGGATGCTTACTCGTGAGTTGATCCCCACCACTCCCCAATGCTTTGTCACCACTCCTCCAACGTCGGCTCCAAGTGAAGACTGGTGAACTGTGACACCAAACAGTGATTTTTATTTTCCAGTTTCACTCTATTTTACTTGACTACTTACTGGAGGAAGGAAATATTCAGAATTATATAGGATTAAAATATACTTCTATATAAATATGTAACATATATCTCTTCACATTGCTTAAAGAAGCTCACAATCTCCCAAAATCATTTTGCCCAAGGTAAAAGTCCATGCTCAAAGTTATTCAAACAATAACTCATCCAAATCCAATCTACTTTTGTCTTTTCTCAGTCTTTTATCTGCATGATATTTCAAATCAACAATTTGTCGCTTATAACATCATTCGATTGACATGTTGCATTATGTTCTAATTTAGCTGCAAAACATTTTGACAGAAACGAGGTAAAGACTTGTCAGTCGGTACAGCCATATTGTTTTTCCCACCTTGCTCATCAGAAAACATTTCCTCCAGACAAAATGCCTTTGTGATTGCGCGAAACGAAGAAATAAGCCCTCTGTCTCAAATGCCACTTGTCAAATGGATTTGACTGACAGAGATTGCAGAGGATAAGGTTTCAGACCGCAAATTTCCAGGCTGACATACTTGGCAAATCTGGCTTACCAGTGAGGCATAAAGAACTGTCGTGTTCCCTCAGAGAGGTTTACTTTTGAGAAAACTTTGTCTTTCAGACCTTTTGACAGCCTCTCAGACTCAACTTTGCGTTAATTTGTGACCCTGAATGTGTACCACTGTGGGAACCTGAGGGAACCTTTCCTGTTGCAGTGTTTTGGTGGTAATTTAATTGTGGTCAAAACCAACAGCACCATGATAGAAGTCCCCTGTCATGCATGTCCTGAATCTACCCTGCATTAGTACTGCAGAGGCCACTGGATCCATTTCTCTTTACGATGTATTAAAGCAGAACTGAACAAACATATTTTAAGCATGTGTCTTGCCACAAGACCCACAAGAAAGTCAACAGAATTTGAATTTGAAAAACAACAAGGAAGCAGTAGCGAAGCGACCGCTTGCTATAGTGCTGCAAACTTGCAGAAAAATTGGGGCTTTCAAATTGGCTCCAGTACATCTGTATTTTCAGACTGCCTCCTGGTTATAGAATTCAGCTGCTATTCTATGATTCCATCTGAGGGCCTTTATTTTGCAGACTGTCACTATAGAGCCTCAGGTAATTGTGCAATAGATCTCTGCCAGATGGTGACCCTCTGCCAGTGATGCAGTAATGGGGACTGGACTTACGCAGGTTAATTTTCTCTGGCTCAGCAAGAGATTTTCCAGGAGTCCCCCTGCTCTTTGATACAGTTTAAGATCCACCATCCTCCGTCCTCGGGTCTGCACTGCTGCTATTGCTGCTATTCAGGCTGACCAATTTCGAGACTCAAAGGTTCAAGGAATTTGTCATTCATTTTCGCTGCACATGGTTTCAGCTGCATTCATTGAAACGATGACAAACCATCATTATAGAGAGATCCAACAACAGTTTACTACCTCATCTATATTCTACAGCCTCATATCCTGTTTACCGCTCCTACCCCTCCAACCTCCCCCACCTTACCCATGGTTATCGCCATCATCTCTAGAAAAAGGTAGCAATTCCAACTTCCAGATTGCAAGCAGAACATTCACATCTTCTCAGTAAATATGGCAATTTTGTTGGGGAAATATTTCACCTGTGATGCGCGCTGTGCCACAACACATCTGCTGAGCGCCATCCCTCCTCCAGAAGGAGTTAATAACATCTATGTACTTTCCTGGTCAAGGTGAAGGTCAGCGCTGACACGATTTCAGTGCTGCTCTATTTCAAGTTATCTCTAATAAAGGGCAACAGCCGTGGCCATTCACACTCTGCTGTCAGAGTGACACACCTGATCAGGCCCTGTGTTCTTCTGAGGGCTGCGTTTGTTCAACATGCAAGGTTACATGTCTTCCACTCTGCCACAAGCCCACCGGAAAGGAAAATTGGTCATATCTAGCTAAACCACATATTGCACAAAAATATTGTTTGCCACATGTAAAGCCCAGAGTGTGGTCTGTGACGCTTGACATGTAATTATGTCCAACAAAAGCAAACTTGAACCACCCTGACTTCAAAATAAAAGCTTGCTGGACATTTGACAAAATATCCAGGTGGCATTTTTTTTTTGTTCTGTTTGAAACATACATATGCCTTTAATGTCCCCACATGCTGAGGCTCCGGTGCTGAAGTTTCTTGACAAGGTAATCAGTAGCTGGCTCGGCCTCAAATAAGCTCAGTCCTGACTGAGCGGTGTTAATAAAGCAGAAGATATGTTCAAGGTTATTACTCCATAGACAGCGTGCCACTTTCTGCAACTCAGAGGGAAAGTCAGTATAAATTGTTGAGGGAGGGAAATATGAGATTCACATATTACTTTTCTCTCCTCATCCTCTCCTTAACCCAGCAGTGTAATATCATGAAGCCTCGTGACACTACAATTGAATCTCTAACTCCGAGGAATTCAAATTGAGTTTTTATTTATTGCAAGAATGAGGGAGTGTTATGGGAAGTTTCTTCACTCTTATATTATAAGTGCAATGCATAAACATCGGTCAACCAAACATCGCAATGAATAGATCTAATGCTGACGGCAACGTGCACCTCGTCTTCTCATCCATGGCCTGAATGGATGTATTTTAAAACCACTGTGAGCTTCAATCTCATGTCAGATGTGAAATTTCCAACTCATGTGACTTATGTGTCTGATTCTCTAATTATACTGCAGCACATCAACTAAGGGGCCACAAAGCATAACCTCACTTAAGCTAGTTATTCTGGCTAGTGGCTATGATTGACTCGGGTGGCTTTTGAAGGCCTGAGACATACATGAGTTAAGAGGTAGTTAATTGCATCATTCAAAACCTGGAACTGTAGCCGAGGGCTCTTTGCTCTCTTTTCCACGTCTCATCAAGAGTCTTATATAGCACTACATATTCATCGCAAACCCCATTGTTTCTTTTCATGTACTAATCAACTTTGAAAGTTTATTTTACAGAAAATGTGCAAAGTCATCAGTGCACAGACTAGATACCAACGTACCGCCTCCATTAAGTCCTCATACATTTTTTAACAAGCACTGTTCCCAAACAGTGTATTCTTGCGCATCCAAACAAAATACACCTTTCACCAAAGACGTTGAGTGACTCCTGATATCAAGACTTAAATTAGTAGCCAGTTTGGTGAGGGCTTAGAAAAGCTGAGCCGTGATGTGTTAAGCAGCACCTCCGCTTCCTCTCTCCAGGTCACTTACTGCATGTTTCAGAGAACACGTGAAATCCCTAGAGACTAATATTGGTTTCCTTTAAACTAGCTTAAGTTCTGTTATCAATGTTTCCTCATCTCCAATCCGCTGGAAAAAAAGCCAGTCTTGTAATATGAGAATGCATGGATGTCCTACCCAGACAGTCGGCTCCTGCTGGTGCTTCTGCGGATTAGCCTTAAGAGACGCTAGCTGCCTCCCTAATCAATGCTGCCCCTTGAGCTCCGTGTGGATTATAATGAAGACACAATATCCACATGGCCGTGGACCCGCTGCCCCTTCTCTCTCATCAAGCCTTTTGGGTGATGCTCCAGCCTTAAAAAACACAGCCAGTTTGGAGGCTAGCTTAATTAGCCTCTCCAGAGGGGCCACATAAAGGTGAGGATGGGGATGTTTTTTTTTTTTTTTTACCGCCGAGGTACTGTGTGGTTTATCCCTGGGTAACTTTTCATGAAGAACATGGATGGCTCCACTTACGGTGATTCACGTTCTGAGTGAGAAGTTTTACGAGGCTTCAGCGTGTCAGGTGACGAGGCAGTTAACTGAAGGTCATGCTGATTTGTGGCGGAGCAACATGCAGACGAGGTGGAAACACACACACACCCCTTCTGGGGCCGATGTTCTGGACAAATGGCCGTGAACTCGCCGGGTTCGGCCGCCTCTGTGAAGTTTGTGTTCCTGGCCGTGTTGCAGGACGGGGGTGAACTCATCTCCTCAATCAATCACTCCCTCCCGTGTTAACAAGCAGCCATTTAGAGCGAGAGGTTGCCGCAAAGTTGCTCGGCTACCCACTCAGGTGAACGTGCAGTTGCTATAACGCATCTGGGATTTGTGTGGGTGGAAATCTGTTGGATTCATTTTCTCCAACTTAGCCAAGTTAGAAAGAAGGTCTAAATTAAACTACTTTGACCTTTGGGTAACGTGAAATACCACTGGTCTCATTATTCTGAAAGATAGCAAGCGGAAGGAGGAATATATAACCTGTTATGTTAGTCACACTGCAAAGAGCCATTTGGCTTATATGACATGCCTTTATCATGAAACGCACCATACGACTTTTATAAGCTTTAAACGGTGAGATACAGTTGGCTTTGCAAATGTATGCCTGGTATTAACGGGTGTGTATAGGATCAGAAGGTAGGGGGATATGAAATAATGCAACCTCTTAAATCCCAGGTGCCATTTCATAATTTATGTTTTCAGGATTAACAGCAAATATTGCAAAGGACGTTTGCCACGGCAGGGCAGTCTGACGTGTAAAATCAATTGAATGACGCCTGTGCTACGAGAGCCTGGTCACCTTGGTCGACAAATATGTGATCCTGGGGACTTTC
>OOFE01008388.1:1243-20443 GCA_900323365.1 Monocentris japonica | reverse complement strand
CGTTACTATGACAGGATTAGCCTTTAACACAAAAAAAAAAAATAATAATAATGTGCAAGACAAAGAAAAGGAATGCCGCAGCTTTAACTTCTGTACAGGCACCAGAGCTGAGACAGCCAGCAGCGATTTGACAAAGATTTTCCTGTTATTATTCACTGCCATAAATATGCATTGACTACACACACAGGGGGCAGAAGCGTGGATCTACCACGGATGAGGTCATGTTATTGAAGACGACGGAGGACAGCGCTGGGAAGCAAACAGCAGGGGGGGCATTGGTTGGAAGTTGGGAGATCCCAGTCTGCTGGCTGCCATACCTCCTCGGGGTGAAAGCGAATAGTTCCACTCCGGGCCACTAGCCAGGAAGACGGACCTCTGCAACAAAGTACATGGAGACAAAACAAGACAGATGTGCTCAGATTATTCAGAACTGCAAAAGCACATTATTATCAATCACATCCCCGTGCAGGTTTTAGCCTGTTGTGGTGACTAGTAAAGGTAGCTGGAGAAAAAAATGAACATGATTTCATTAAAGTCATGTTAACGCATTTCCCTGCCAAATACATATCATAGAGGAATTATCCGAAGGAAAATGGGGAGTATATGCACCTGTAGAGCAGTCCATCATCATACTGGATGGTAATAATGTATTTAAACGGATGAATTATGCCTATGAGTATTAAAATGTAGCTGCACGGCTGATTAATGCTTGCTCTGAAGTGCAATATTATTTTAGCAAAAAGCTCCGCGGCTCTTCATCACTGCTTTAACTAATTGTACTCCCCTTGTACCGTGATTTCCTACAAATGACAGTGTAAGGAAGAGTGGGGTTATGTGCCAGAAGATGCATTGTCTTCCTTTAAATGCCCCATTAGGCCTGAGCTAAAGGATTATGAGAGTCCTCATTAGTTAGCCTATTCCTCACCCTGACATGCCATCTCTTATGGGTATCCCTGCCGTCAAGGCTCCGTGAACTGTGTTTAAACAAGGGCCTTGTAAGGGCAAAAGATGGAATTATGAATAATGTCTGGAACAGTTCGGTGAGCAAGCGCTACAGAATTTCGCAGGATGTCAGATGCAGCCCTTGTCGAGCAACACAGCCTACCTGTGTCACGTTTCACTACTAACGCAAGCTAGTTTCACGTCTGGATTTGTGACGTAATTTCTTTGCCGTGCCCAAAGCAGACAACTCTCAGTCTGAGAAGCTGACGGGGATGGAATCGATGCGTGTGCTTCTATTTTTACCCTCTTAATTGGAAACTGATTTGCACAATGGCAGTGTGCAAAAGAGGATTAGCTTTCAAATAGTATCAAAGGTCGTGAGCTTAGCGGGATTCCATAAGTCATCCAGAGTAGCAACATGTCGTCATCACACGGAGCCAAAATGTTTGACAGAGAGCGGTCAGCGGCTGTCCAAGGTGGGAGTGTTAAAAGGGACATTGTGGTTTTACTGCCTAAAGGGAAGGAGAGGCTAAAACGCTGCGTAGCATTAGCTCACCGTCAGAGCTCAATAATTGGTACTTAGATCCCACTCTTTTAATTGAGCGTCAAAAGTGTGTCCCTGTGAAATGGCAGAACCAGCTCCGTCTTTTTACGGGTTTATGAGCCATTGTATCATTTTCTGGCCAAAGACACACTGGATTTCCATTCCACCCTTTTAAAGAGCCGAGTCTGCCTCCTCCATTCACTGTGCTCACATTTATACGTGGAAGAAATATTTTATCCTCAAAAGTTGGAATGAGCGGCGTCTCTATTACACCTGTGTAATCTCTGACTCATCAACGACAGACATTGATCACTGTCTTTGAGAGAATCCAGGTAAATCAATCAGCCAGGCAGGCCATAGATAGCATAGACCCCCTAGATCATCCTCTCATCAATAAAGGAGCGCAGCGATCGATGATCTGAGGCCAAACTACTGCTAACTACACTGTAGTGTGGAAGACTGGATACCTCGGATGATGACTGCTGGTCTCTCTCTCTTTGGGGAAGCACTGCTGCAAGCAGTCAAGCAGCAATTCTTGATGACATGGGGCCATTTGCTCCACAGTATTCAGTTCATCACTTTTTTATTATTTTGATGCAGAGTAATAGAATTAGGTAGGTATTGGTCCTGTAATGATGGGAAGCTTTGAAATGAAGTATTAATCTATGTTGTTTATGGTGATGCAAGCATATTTTTAACCGGTCTCACCACTTGGATTTGGAGATTGCAAACTAGTAATAACCTAGTAATAACAAGAAATAGGTTTTAGTCAATATAATGTTAGTTCAAGAGCTTAAAGTTATGACGAAACTCCTGAAAATAAACAGTCTGTATCAAAATAGAAACAGTATTTGATGCAAATATTACACAAAGGCATACTGTCTGCAGGGAAATCAAGGGAGTGGCCATGACAGCGTGCCCTCCTGTCTGCCAGTCATGTAAAGCTCAAACCCTATTGAAACCGACCCATTAAAGCCCGTCCACTTCATTAAGCCACTGCATTCTTCTCATTATGAACATACTTTGAAACCAATTAATTGAAGTGATTAAAGTGTTTCCCAACTAGAGTGAAGTTAAGAAGATTGAGGTCAAATAGTGTTAATTTATTTTTGTGAATCTTTTTCTTGTGCCCCTTCATACACAAATTATCAAAAGTGCCCCGCTGCTTATACACTGATTAATTCCAAACCCTGATTGTTGTGTCTGGAATTGCTTGGGGTGGACGGACAAGGATGTCTCTTTCTTCTCTCAAGTGTCTTGAAGCAACGCCGCTCACGAGGGAACAGTGTGATCAGAAAGGATTCCTCCAAGTAGAGCTGATAAGAGGAAAAACAAGATTTCACATTCAAAACCTGATGCTAGCTCGGTGGCGCAGTATTGTCCAAACAAACAGCAGGAAGACCTGGGTTCAATCCCCCGTGGCAGCAAGCATCCACCCTGCTGAAGTGTCCTTGAGCAAAACACTCAATCTCCCCAGTGACTCTGTTTGCCCTTTTACTCCCCTGTGGAGGAGGAAAGAGGAAAGAGAATTCCTCCCTTCTGGGATTAACAAAAAAATGTCTGACTGGAAGGCCAAGGCATGAACAGCTTGTCCTACACCGAGTGAGATTGTTAGGTTACAGTACGTTCCCTTATCCACCACAACACTGCATTGTGAAAGTAAATTGGCACATCATTTTGTGGCTGGCTGTACTGATACCATGTTGGCACATGCTATGGACATGTGCATGAGTATTGCACAACCCAGAGAGGGCCTTCAAGGAGGTCATAAATCTGACCTTGACATGACCACTACTATGTGGAGGTAGTCTATAGGATGAACCATGTTATCTTAGTACAGAGAACCAATCATGAGAGGTTTCTTTGTTTCCAAATGAACTATAAAGATGATAGTGGACTGATTTTCAGAGAGAGAGAGCACAGAGAGATTTTGACTTTCTGTGGGATCCGTGACAAGGTAGCTCTCTCCAATATATCTGTATACAATATATTTTGTACTTCAACCTATCAGTTGAAGTACTGAGTGCTTACAGGCAATTTTCCACGACAGCATCCCTAACAAAGTGCATCACACACATGAAAAAGGACATTTTCCAAGAACCCAGTGCTAATTATAACATGGCAAGGATTTATTTTATTGATTTGTTTTGCTCATTTTGCTACTGTATCTTTGGGCTGCCATATAAGCTTCATTATCCCAATGCTTACGGAGTGGCTCTGGAATTGGGTTAGTTGTCAGACGGCTCAGAAAATCCCCAGCTTTTGGCTGCTCTTGACACTCGAGTTGAACTCGTCCTATTAATGGTGGATTACTGTGGAGAGGCCATGTTTTCTTGACAAGGGAATAGAGCAGAACATTTGAGCGGGGATGATTTCATCTCCCAGTTTTTAATTGCTCTAGTATCTATTTATGCACTTTCAAGAAGCACCAAGCAGCTTTTTAGATTCTCAGGGAGAAGTCAGGGTTCAGCATAAACTGCTGATACCAAATTCTGTAGGCTTACGACTGCAACATCAAAGTTTTATGATCTCACAATAAACGTAGATGTTTTCTCAAAACATCTGCCCGACTATTTCAAGGGAGTTTTGTTGTGTCTGTGTTCGCTATGTTTCAGCATGAACGCTGCACAGAATTTAATACTGTAACTAAATTGGCTTTTGGAAAAACATTGTGATCAGTATCACTGAGCTGGTAGAATTCAGTCAACAACAGCATCTTGTGGAAAAACAGTGGCTAGACATTTCAGGCATTTCCTGCTAACAAGACGGCTTTCTCAGTGTGAATATTATTCATGAGACATGAGAGCTCATGCTGAATCAGTAGCATGTATAGCAGTTGACACTACAGAATCCCTGTGTGTGTGTGTGTGTGTGTGTGTGTGTGTGGATGCAATGCAGAGTGATAATTCGCCCCAATCCTGATGGACAGAAAATAAGCAGTGCATTCTGTGAAATACACATTTTCCAATTTTGCTGTCTAAACTAATGACAGCGTCCCTAAGATGAATGGGCCACCAATGGCGATAACCACTACAGCGCCCCAGATTGATTATGGCATATTGCCAATAGCAATAATCACATCAAGTATGGGAGATACTAATAGGTTCCTCGTGATTTATTTGTAATAGTGAAACGCCCGGTTAACATACATAAAAGTACATAATGCTATCAATTACGGGACACCAAGATTTACCCCTGACATTTGGCCAGACTAGCATGCCAGTGATGTGTTGCTCAACCTCGCAGCAGCAATAACCGATACGAGCCTTGTTGACTCCTGTGTCCTCAGAGCAGCGATGACTATCTGATGTTTGTTTGCTCAGTCACATTGTGTAATCGTGTATTCAATAATTTACTTTTTTATATCCCCAGGCGAGCGCTCCCTTTGCTTGTTAGCCCACCAGACAGAGGCATGCATCTTTTATTTCCCGCTTCACTCTCCTGCTATGACATTGCGAGTTGCTGACGTGCTTAAACTTTTTAAAAAAAAAATCCTTATTAAGTGTTTCCAGTTCCACGAAGCATCGAAGTCTGTGTAGTGGCATCATGTACATCTCAGTCGTCTGTGGTGTATTTTTCTTTTTTTTTTTCCCAGAGAGAGAAGAAGCCCATGTTCTGTATCATCTTAATTTAAAACAAAAGTCCCTGATCGCTGGAAGCGGCGAGCAGAGTCACCCCTGGAGAGGTGAGGCTGGGAGCAGGCGAGCTATTTGTCATTCCACACCAGATATAGTGCAACCTTGGCAAAGTGCAGCACATGAGTTACAAGGTAGATCATCACGACTGAAGTGCTCGGCTACAAATAAAGTTTTGCTGAATGCAGTGACATTGACCAACGCTTTCATCTGAGGTGTTCATTGAAGTGGAATGATGAGAGCGTGTAGTTAAATAAGTGTCTCCTGCACCCAGACTGTGTCAACCGCCGCTGGAAAAAAAGAAGATTTTGATAAAGATGAACACATGATAATGGGTTTCTGTGGCCCAGGGTGCGATACATAAAAGCGGTGTTTATCTCAGCGCTAGATTCCCTTTCTTGACCTGTACACAGTTACTATGCTACCGTTGTAGTTCCCACAAATAGTTTCTCGTTATGTTTTTTGTTATTTGTCTTATTGTAGCACATGAAGTGGATATTAGAAGTGAGCCCTGGACAATTAGGCAGCATGCAGAAAGTTTCACACGAAGGAAACATGGTGGATATCAACATGATTGACCTTCATGCATAAAAGCAATAGCGATAATACATATGAGACGCAGAAGTCTTATGAAGAATTAAAGCAATTTATCACTTTTATTGCCCTCTATTGGCAACCAAGAAATTGCAACAACATCGACAGGTCTGGTACAGTTTATGGAGGCATAAATAATAACACACACATATAATAACAAACAATAAAGTCATATAGATTGAGTTAGCTAGCTAATCAGAGCAGAGATCCAACAGAAATGTCCACTGAAGCGGTCACCATCCATCCGTTTTCTATACACAGGGGTTTTTGCTGGAGCCTATCCCAGCATGCATTGGGGGCGCAAGGTAAATAACTCAATGTAATCGCATTCAAAGCAAGCATTTGGTTTGCAATGTAACCTGCATTGAAGCCCAGGTTCCTCTGCATCCCGAACACCGTTGAAGCAGCAGCCTGATGAAAATTCAGGACATGAGCGCCACGTCCTACAAATGCAAAAATCCTGCTGTGTGCACAAAAAAATGAGAGAAATACGTTTCCCCGCCATGCATACGCAGAGGAGATGCGACTTGAAACAGGAAGTAGTTTGACATTGAAATAGGTTGCGCGGCGGCAAGTAACGGTGTGGCGGTCGGGGGGGGCGGATCGGTACAGCTTCAACTCCCAACTCACACAAAGACGTTTTCTACTGTGAGCGACGTTTTCATTTTCAGCAAAAGTTTTTCTTATTTAACCTTGACCAAAACCTAACCTTAACCCTGACCAAAGTAGTTTGTGTCCAATTCATACCATTATCATATCATCCTTTGATGGTGGAGGAAGCTAATCCACAACACGTGCTCATTTCATGAAAGTTTTTAAAGCCCATGTCGCTATGATGCACCGAGCCCACAAGAGACATTTAGTTTAAAAGGTTTCAGAATATTCTGCTGAATCAGTTCATACTAATAATCCTGCAGATAAAACAGACAAAAGATTCATCATAAGAAAAGTGAACAGGAAATGCATGTTTCTGTCTGACTGGCACGCTGTTATTGAACAACAGCGCAGCCAGCGATGCCGCCTGCCTAACACAGTATTGCCGTCCTATGGCTGGACAGTAAAGCAACCAGCGGCGTACACAGAATCGACTGACAGTGTGCTCTACGTAACCTCTTTTCAAATAATGTCCATCCACTTCCTTGACACGTTGGCAGACGCTAACATTTAATGATTGTTTCATCTACTGTAAACCATAATCCCCTAATCTGTGTTTGTCATATCTGTGATCACCCACTGGTCTTTGTAGAAGCGAGGGAGGCCACCTTCCGCTCAGAAACTACGCTAATCCGCTTACAATGAAATAAAAGAAACTGCCTTTTTTGTTGCAGTATGGACGGCGTCACGGGGAACTAAATGGAATGGCAGCAGGTCATTTTTGTTCATGAATCACACAGATTTTTCTAAATAGGCTTCATAGAGAAATTGATTTAGCGACAGAAAGAAGAGCTTAATTCAACTAAAGATGAATTTATTCAGGGCGTCCTGGTGGCTCGGCGGGCGACGCCGCACACTGCACCGTCTCACAACCTTTGTCATCGCTTCTCTTCTCGCTCCCATCATCCCCATCTCCCTCCACTGCTTTCTATCTAATGTTGCATCAGTGCCATGAAAATAAAAAAGATCATTCATTCACTCAACAGTTTTCCCTTTGAAACGATTAGCCGTGTTTCTCTAAGTATTAGTGGAGAGATTTAAAAAAAATGTAATAAGAAGTGAAACTCCCTATTGAGTCCTGCAACTTCCCTTATGCTGCACTTACATGAAATGATGATTGGGGTGGTTGATTGCTTTGATTAACCTTATTGGATGTCTGACTTTCACATGTATTACATGTTCCCAGTGGTGTAGCTGAGCAAGATGTGCAATGGCACTGTGTTTGAATTAAACGCATGATCACGGCCAGCGCTGCTGAGACATCACAGCCCTCCCTCAAGGTCAGGGTCAAGGTCGTCTTCTTTATCTCACAAAGAGAAACATGAACTAATACAAGCGATACATATGGCATCACTACAATATACATGAATACAAATGCATTCAAATGCATGCATTACAAAATGAATAAAAGCAAAGTAAATGTAAAATTCAGAGCTGGTGAATTATAAATGTCATTCCACTTGAAAGACAAAAAACAACGATTCAAGTTCTGAATTTAATCTGAGCAAAGAGATTGCCATGGATGAATACCGTCACTATTTCATTTCTAGACTTTTAGATGAAAAAAGTTGGGTGATCTGTGATGTTCTGTAATAAAAACACTCATGAAATAGTTCCATGTGTAGTAGTTAGGGATGGATTGAGGAGAAATAAGGCAGCTGGCACTGGAGCCTTATAGATTTAAAGTGAGGCGTATTGAAACAATTTTGGCCTACTATTGCCATGCTGGTGCTGGGAGAAATCCTCACGCAGGAAGTGATGCATTTTACGTTTCCAGCAGCAGCAACAGCAGTTTGTTTGGAATAAACAGAAGAAGAACTGGGTAGTTAGCATGAGCAGCGATAGCCACCGTGGCTGAACAGACAAAGAAAAGAGTGCCACCTACAGAAATTCAAACTTCAGAAAATCCAAGGAAGAAGACAACACAGCACTGGACACCCTGTTTGATTGACAGGTGATCTCTGGGAAGAGCAGTGAGAAACACCACAGAATCTCAGAATCACAGCAAAAACATAAAGACAGTAGAAAAGAAAAAACCCCAAACCCCATTTATTTTGCAAATACAAATTTAAACATTAATAGCTAGCTACTAGAGTCGAAGTAGAGTCTCAGTAGAATCAGTAAAGAACGTGTTTTCATCAAAAATACACAGCACAGAAGACAAACACATCAGGAAGTAGTGAGGCTCTGCAGAAGCTAGCGTCCAGCTGAACGAGTCCCATGGGTCAGATGATTAAAAGCCTATTTTTCACAACTTGTGTATTTGTGTTGCACTGGGTTCATTTTTTAAGTCTCAGATCTCAGAGTTGCAGGCATAAACCCAGATATCGCCGGTGCTAAATCCCGCTGCCATGCTCCAATATATTTTGTTTTACGGTAATGATTTGATCTAATTGTTCACATCGGGGTTAGTGGATGTGACTTTGACACCGAGCTGACCTCTCAGTTAGCCAATAAGCCATTTGGTTCTACAGTATTAATATACAAGATTTATACTCTCATAATAGAGGGCCTCCACAGTGGTATTACTCACAGTGATTAGTGACTAATGAATGACTGCCAACCTGTGTTGTGGTAATGCACCCGTCTGACTGATAGTGGTCAACCCTGTCTGGGACGGCAGCCAAAGAGAAAAGTTTATTAGTAAAGCCATATTAATTAACAAGTTACAGGAAATTAATCTGGGAAGGGAGCGCATTACACTCCTTAGCATGATCTCATTTTTATCAACTGTGATGATAAAAAAGCAATATTTCATCAGGCCTGTTGTTGGATGTTTTTCAGATCCCCAAACAGATATTCCTCTAAAATGGCACTGGTGAGCTACGGCGCGTTGCGCAGTAAATATGTGAGGCAGCAACTTTCAGCTTAGTGGAAGAAGAAGGGGAGTGGCTTTACCTGGTTTCTACTCTCCCCTTGGACCAGAAGATATTAATACCTTTTTTCTGGGTGAATATGGTGAACGCAGGAGCTCTCAGAATGAAGGATTGCGTGTCACCCCAGTTTGAAGAACCAGCCAGTCAGACATTAGACACTTGTTGATGGAAAGTTCCCAAGTCAAGAGAAGCTGTGGATGTGTTTGTAAAGACCTGGAGGCCATCACTCAACTAAGAGTGACTCTATCTAGGCTGAGGGACAACTGGTGACGTACAATGGGTTTATATTAGGCTTTCTGCAGCCAGACGGATTTGTGTTACCTTAACTTTAATAAAAATGTTTGTTCCTATGGAGATGACACCGTGGCAACCCATGTGTCTCCCCATGTGTATGAATGGTAATGATGGTCCTGTCAGTGACAGGCTTACAGTTACATGGTCACTGTGATTTGCTCCATCAGCCTCCAATCACGACTTCCAATACTTAAAGGGGCAATAAGTACGATTTTTATTGCCCCATAGCATAAAATGACCATAATCACAGGCATTAATATGGACTCGGTCCTCCCTTTGCTGCTATAACAGCCTCCACTCTTCTGGGAGGCTTTCCACTAGATGTTGGAACATTTCTGCTGATTTGCTTCCATTCAGTCACAAGAGCATTAGTGAGGTCGGCACTGATGTTGGGCAGTGAGGCCTGGCTCGCAGTCTGCGGTCCAGTTCATCCCAAAAGTGTTGGATGGGTTGAGGTCAGGGCTCTGTGCAGGCCAGTCAAGTTCTTCCACACCAATCTCCACAAACCATTTTTGTATGGATCTTGCTTTGTGCATGGGGGCGTCGTCATGCTGAAACAGGAAAGGACCTTCCCCAAAAAAAAGTTGGAAGCACGGAATCGTCCAGAATGTCATTGTTGCTCTAGCGTTAAGATTTCCCTTCACTGGATCTAAGTGAAGTTGAAAAACAGCCCCAGACCATTATCCCTCCTCCACCAAACTTTACAGTTGGCACTATGCATTTGGGCAGGTAGTGTTCTCCTGGCATCCGCCAAACCCAGACTCGTCCATCGGACTGCCAGATAGTGAAATATCAACAGCTGAACATGGAGGATGGTGGTACGAGCAAGCAACCAGCAAGTCTAACAAAGCCTCGTTCTCAAGCTAAAAAAGCAAATGGCAAAGCAGTATTATTAGGGGATGGGGGGGACATCAAGTGCAATCAATGTTGCTGGTCGTCGATTGGGGATCGATAAAGGTCTTTACTTAAAGCCCCTTCCATGTGACCACATAATATGCAGCATTGAAACGCCATACTAAACGTCAAAACAGAGTATTTTGGAGACAAAGCAGCATTCAAGAAACTCTCAACAACTCTCAAGTTCATTCCAGGCATTGTGCCACAGCAGGAAACAGGCGCTCTCGTCAACTTATTGACAGCTAATTTAATAAAGTGAGACAATAAAGACCTGGGCAGCCACACTGCATCAGCCAGAGCAATCCCATCCAAATGCATGAATGGTGTCCTCTCAAGGACAGAGGTGCTGCCTGTCAAGATGGCCGGCGTACTGTCAAAGTCTGCAAACTTTACTCTTCTTGAAAAACACTGTGTATCAGCAACCTCCTCACCCTGTCAAGGATAAGACACAACTCCATTAGCACTTCAGGGTACCGCCAATTCTCAGACAAAAACATTTGTGAGTGTTGGTGTGGCAGACTGGGGGGAGAGTGTGGGTGTGGGTGAGGCGTAGACTGGATGCAGGACAGAGTGGAGCTAGTGGGCTGGTTCTTCCTGTATCCAGCACCGACTACAGCCAATTGAGGCTGATTGCAGCCGGGTCCTTTTAATCTTTGTGTGTGTGTGTCTGAGAGAGAGTTCGACAGAAGACGAGAGAGTTGACTGTATGGAGCAGAGGGGAAGCAGGACCGACAGTGGCGACCGACCTGTTCCCGGAGGATGCAGCCGGGGGCGGACCTGGGGGAGCTGGCCAGTCGGGTTTGGAGCTGAAAAGCGTTTGGTAGACTGGCAGCTTTGGAGCTCCGTGGCCACTGTCCACTGGCCACTGTAGCACTGGCACTGGAGTTGGCCTCCAAAGTTTTAGAAAAATCCCAATCATGCACATTCAAACTAGGTTGGCACATGCCCAAATATTTTCATAATATTTAGTTATGATAGTTAATGCATCACAGATGCATCACAGATGCCCCCACAAGGAACAAGAAGAAGAAGTCCTGCTCATATGTGTTTTTATTATTGGGATACTCCAGTGATTTGTATTGTGTTTGTATCAGTTTGTCCCCCTCAAAGATTTTGGCTACACTACACCCCTGTCAGTTTATGGTGACATGTTGGTTCATAAATCTCATAAATCATCCTAGATGCCAACAGCTACAGCAGTCTGTGTGAGTGTGTTTGTGTAAGTGTGTGTGTGTGTGTGTGTATTTTGGAAGCCGTGACAAGACTACAAAGATGGTGGGTGTATTACAACCGCCTACTTTAAAGTTGAAAGGTCAGCAGCAGGGGAGCTCAATCTTCAGCGGCAGCTACCGGTAACTCAGACGAGGATGTTGTTGCCACTTTGTTGGCATCACCATTCTCAAGATTGATTCTAAACATAAAGGTGAATAGTATTTAGAGAGGCAGCTAGCGACAAAAAAAAACAAAGTTTGAAAGTTTTACACTTCCAGCAAAGCAGGTTTGAGTGATACATGGCAGCATGGGCTGAAACCCAGAGGCTGTGCTGCTGGGACTGTCTGTTGTTGAACACTGACAGTAGTGGCTAATGGGCTGCTTCTGGATTTACAGGCCTGGGAAGTATGACCAAATCAGCTCAGTGTCATGAAAATGAACTGTATAAGCTACCTTTAATTTGCGTTTGCTTTTTGTGTTGAACTTTGAGATTTGCAATGAGCAGTAGCCTCTTTTTATTGGGCTGTGGTGCATAAAATCCTGCAAGTAGACTAACGACTCCACTCAAGTTCTGTCTGTCTCTCTCCCTCACTCTTTCTCTGTCTGTGTGGTAGAATACGCTCTAGCGGTGTGTATCTGGGTGTCATTTTCCTTTCAGCACCAGGGGTCCATCACTTCTTTGTGTCCTTGTCGATGCCGGTGACAGTGTGACAGTCGGCACCTTCGTTGTGTATTTTACTTTAACACTGTGATCGTTGTTTTGCCGGGCAGGTTTTTACGGTCCGTGTGTCATCATGGTGTCAGGCGGCGGTGTCCTTGATCACGTAGCCCAAGCGCATCTGAGCCCTAAATTCATAGAGGCATTGTAAAACTGCAAATTCTGGGATTTATTTATTTATAATGTAAAAGGAACTCAATGGTGCAATGGTCACAGTTCGCTACTGGTGTTTGGATTTGTATGTGTGCTTATGTGAGCACGTGTACAGTATGTATGGGTGCTGCTGAAGCTACAGTAAGCCTCACATATGTGCAGAAAAGTCAATATATATCAGACTTACTGCTAGCAATTAAAAATGAAATATAAGAACAGTCTATATGTAAGAACTGTCTATAAGAACAGATTGGATCTTGGATCTGTCAAGGAGGAAGTAACATAGTACTTGTACTTTATTGAGTATTGTTTGAAGTCAGTAATTTTACTTGAAAGGTTTTAAACAAAGTGTTTTACTTCAATACATTTTAAATCCTATCCATTACAGAGTAAACATTTTGGAGCATTGCATCATTAACATCAAGAAACTTAGTTAACATCCATCCCAATGCTGTGTTGTTGCTTTGTGTTAGCCTGGGTGTTGGCTAGCTAGTTCGCTAGCTCTTCTAACTACTTGGATAGCTAGCAGCAAAACATTAGTGCATTAGTGTAGCGCCGTTACTGAATGATGGGCATTTTCTGTTTGGTTTTTTAATCACAGATCAATGAATGCTCAACAATACCACATATTCAACTCTCTCTACTTTTTGTCCTTTTTACATTGCATGGGAAATATGTTATTTTTGTTTTTAAGTCACTCAGTAACTTTTAGTACATTTTTTAGTACTTTTTAATTTACTTGAGTAGATTTTTACACTAGCAATTTTGCCTCTACTTAAATAAAATTTCCTCAAAGTAATAGTTCTTCTGCTTGGCTCAGATATGTGTCTGTTTGTCTTTGACGGCCTATTCTGAATCATATAGTAATTAAACCTGGAGACAGTGAAGCACATTGACAGCATCACTTGCCTGGCCTGCCCAGAAGCCACTATTGTCTCTGCCGTCTCCATGTTGACTTGAGATACACCTCCGCTGTCAACCAAATAGAAAACTGAGGACAGGTGGGCGATCGATAATCTTGTTCTAATACCTTTCCGAGAAGAACCTGTTTACCACAAGGAAGGCAAATGAAAAGCTGTCAGTCTACCACGTTGAGGGAAGATAAGGTTGCAGTGTCTGTGTCTGTGTGTTTGTGTATGGGGAGGGTGTCCAAGTACAAGGTTTTATTGTTTTTTGAGTACAGTAATATGGAGGGAAGAGAGGACAGATGCTCTTGTTAACGAAGACAGGGAATAATATTAGAAATAGCTAGCGTCCCGTGCTTCCTTCATGTAGCGTCCCAACCATGATTGCGGCCTGGTGACTCTATTGGCCCAGAGGAAAACAAACAGCCCAACTAAGTGGCCATGTCTATCTCCTGTCTTCTCCCCTGAGCTGCCTTTAATTAGCTCTGTGGCACTGCACCCACATGGAGGAGCAAGGGCCAGGACCCGCTCATCTACTAGAGTGTGAAATGTCAATATATACTCACAACAAAAGGTATGCCACCACACGTCCAGCTCTGTGGGCGCACTTATTTGAACTTCAGCCCTCACTCCCTAAATACATGGGCGGTCTGCAGCCAGAGATTCACATTACCACCGCCAAATGTCCACTTATTTTTTGGGTGAAAAGATAAAAAAAAGCCTGCAAAGCCAGGAGGCCCAGTATTATGGTATTATTATGGCATTAAAAAAATATATAGATTTTTTGAAGTGGATTTTATTCAAGTAAAATGAATAGCCTGGGGCACTTTTTTTCCTGCTATCTCTGCCAAGCATGTTAATCTCCCAAAAGAAAAAAAAGTGATAATTTTAGCTGAGGGATTACTTTGTCTGTCCATGGAGTCACAAAAGGTACCAATTAGCAATCTCAAGAAGAGACAAAACTACCTGTGATTGCCTCTTTTAAATCCTGTATTGTTAAAGCATTGTATCAGAGGTTTTATTGTATTAGTAGGCAAAGGTAGCGCGTGATCAGACAACGTTCAAAGCCGACGCTGGCAGCAAAGGTTGTGGGCGAGTGAAACTGGCTCATGTGATGCCAATTGAAAATGAAAGTCAGAATAGAGGGCAGTTGAGAGCTACTTTTATCTGTATGCCGAGTGCACCGTCACTCTATTTATCCATGTTAAGTTGATGCTACTGGGTTGGCAAGGCGCTACACCTCTTTTATGGTTACTGCAATGGATCTGATTTAGCTAATCTCTTCTGGGATTCTCCTCCACCCCTCTCCAAGCTAATAGGTTTGCCATGTTTAATGATGCACAAAATTTTCCTGAGTGGAAGTTATTTATCTTTATCAGTGTCCTCGTAAGTGGTCTGTCAGACGGCAAACCATCCTGTCTGTCATAGACACCAGCACGGCACCGGATCGAGGCGCTGCAAGAGACAGCCGCCGCCGCTGCAGAGAGATTTCAGCCAAGCGACTTCTGGGGGGGGAGGGGGCAATAGCAAGCACTAGTGTTAAATGATAATAAAATGTTGATTATGGAGGGGTGATGAGAAGAATCCTGTTGCTGGGCACAATGTCAGTGCTATGAGGTACATTGGCATTGACAGAGTAGACGTCTCTGGAGGTGAGAGCAGGGAGACCATGAAAATGAGGACTCATATTGGATGTACCCTCTCAACACACCGTCGCCTCATGGACTGAATGAAGATAATAGACCGTTTCTGTGATTCACATCTCTCTCTTTGTGTCTCTTTGTCCATCTAACCCTGGACGTTGTATGGGTACATTGTTTGCCGTATCTTTACTGATGATAAACTCTGAGCCTTTTAATACTTTTAATACTCTGACTATCTCACTCTGTGTTATATTGGTATTTGTATGTTTGTGTTTATTTCCACTGACAAGGACCCATCTTTTGTGGGTGGAGACAATTGGGTGTACTTTGTCCCTACCCATGTATATATACCTCCACTTTCCCCTCACTTTTCTGTGTGCCTGATGTAGACCAATAATGAATTAACACCGAGGCAGCATCGTTCCAGTGTCCTTTTTTATAGATCTTCTACTGGTCATTATGATGAGAGACATGTCGTCGCTGCAATATATATAGTATTTCCAAATGAAATCCTTTCTCCTCAGGTAATAATGTCATGGTCGACAATGAACTAGTGATTCAACCCAAGCAAGTGAATAAGAAATAACTGTCTTTACCTGAGTGAATGGCTGGAGGGGACGCCTCAGTAACACTGTAAAAAAATCTTAAGTCAAAATCTTAAGTGCCTATTTTTTCTTTAAAAAGCGAAAAAAAAATCTGCCTTTGGGTTCGATTTTTTTTGTATTAAAGAATTTCCTATCTTCAGTTTTCCTACTCAAAAATATAAACGCTTGAAATAAGTGATGCATTGGAACCTAGTGAGATGTTCTCTCCAAGAGCTGTTAAGATTGATGTTTTTGCACTGAAAGCACCATAAGCTCTGGATATTTGAAGTAGCTGAGTGAGAAATGTCATTATTTTTATGCTGCGAGGGATGAGCTGTTGGACTCCTCACCTCTACAGAGTGAATGACAAGATCCTCCCAAACAACCTTCACTTTGAACCCCAGAACATGTTTGAGTTGTTAATATTGCCTTGAAGGAACACGGATACCAACTTCATGTTCATGAGGAAGACATGTGGAAGGATGATACCACGTAGTGCCCCAGTAGTTGTTTTGGGTTCGGACTTTGAAGCCAGACCATGAATCCCCCACAGCATCATGGTGTTTTGGATTATCTTCAAAACAAGAGGAACTCTCGGAACAATACCAGCACGCAGGGGGAATATCATCTGTTCATATATTGTCTTCAACAAAATACCATTGGTGAGCACAGGCGTCAGGGGGGGGTCATTCTTTTCTATTTTGTTCAGATCACCCTTTACACGTTTTACAAGTTTTTTTCCAAAGTCAGTAAAATTAATATTTGAGAGCTTTTTTTCCCCAACAATCTCCTCTGCAAACCACAATAAGACACTGGCAAAAGTGTATGTGAACAGTTTGTATGTGAAAGAGAAAAAACGGGGTTCCACGAAGTGACGGGATATGGGTTTGTTCTCCCGAGATGGAAATAGTGAAAGTGCTCTTTACCTTTATACGGGGCTCTAAACTCTCACCAGCCTTTCTTGTCTTTTTATGAAAGTGTTGTCAGACAATATTTAAAACTCCAATTTACCAATCATACGGTTCACTGCAGCTCAAAGTCCTTGTAGTGATGGACACTGAGGAGGAAACTGTCCATTGTACTTCTAAATCTTTAAATCTGTGGAGATCGGTCTGCTGGATGCGTAGACGAGTGAGCTCTGTGAAGCATGGGCGACGAACTGTTTACCCTCAAGGTGCATGTGAAATATTTTGAACCATTCAGTTTCATCCCATTTATCCTCGTCTGTCATGCAGCTCGCCAACATGTATGGAAGTGCGTTGCCTGCCTTCATAGCTCCGATGTTCAGTCTTTTGGAGTGTGAAGAAATGTGAAAAGCGTGTTACATGGCAGAGGAAACGTCTCCGCTCAGAAAGGGGAGCGAGCTCGAACCATGCACACACCTAACACCCGGAGGTGGTGAAACCTCCCCTGCCGTCCTCACACTTGCTTCGTAACAAGCTGAAGAGGTGCTGTGGTTCACACTTGACATAGCAGTGCACACACTCAACAATCAATTCCACAGGATACAGCTGCAAAAAAAGAAAAAAAAAAAACACTCACTCCATGTACACTTGCACCCTGTCGACATCACGCACCAGTTGAAATCGTACTCTTAGACATTTATCTGTTACACGGAGGCACATCGAGTTGTGGCTAAATATTCATTGTTCATCTTTCAAAATTCACGTCTGACTCCAAATGAAACCTCGATATGCCATGAAGTTCTCATTTGTCACGCAGAAAAAAGATGTCATCTGTTGGAGGGAGTCTGCAGGAGAAGAAGCTGTGTGATTAAAATTCTCACACGCTCTCGCGGTCTAAAATACTTTGGGGCAGACGGCTTAATATGGCATTCTCTTTCATGTCTTTGGAATAGACTTATCACAGTAATACTCTTCCCCAGATCTCACATTGATTCACATCCCCTTCGGCATGTCAGGAAACTTCAGATGGAGATGAAACGGGAAGGAGAATAAATCGTCTTTCTGATATGCAAGTCTCTCTAATCAGCTGTAGACAAACAGCCGGGGTTCACAGAGAGGTCATCCATCAGCGCAACTGTTTTCTGAGGCTTGCTCGCCACAATCCAGACCATGTTTGTTCATCTGCTTCAAAGTAAAGGTGACCGTAGCATCGTCCACTGTTGTGTTAAATGACGAGGCCTCCCCTTGCACCCGAGCAGCGACCTTATACACTCAAAGCGGTGATGATGATAGTTGTGCTTCGGCAGATCTTTGAATCTGACTCACAATCGTGCTTTCTGTGTTACACAATTTCCCTTCATCCCTAGAAGGAGCGTAGGCCTGAAATGGGAAGTGACAGGGGAAGGGTGATAAAAAGAATCCATCACCTCACTGGAAAAGTGCATTTGAATAGCTGGTGTCCATTTACTTGTCAGCATGCGGTTGGTTTCATGGTAAGAGAAGGTTTCTGTGAAGTGAAGTCCTCCACTTAAGATACTGAGCATCAACCTTACACTTTGATCTATTTACCTGCTGTGTATATTTGATCTCATCCCTGCTTTGTTGAAGTCAAACTGCTGTCTGGCTCACAACATGGCAAACAATGGCTTCATGCCGAAATGAACATCAAGGATGATTGACATGGAAAACCGGATTTGCACACATGTCCCGGGTTTTCCATTTATGCATCGTAATGTCATGAAGCTGAAGAATCCCCAGGCGTTAAGGTGATCTCTTGTGGGGCGTCATGCATGTCTGATAGTTCCTGTTCTGTTACATCAAGGCCCGGAGCAGCCAATTCCCTCCCACATGGCTGGGGCTGGAATGCCAATTCCAGGTGAGGAGCAGCATAGGTTTCCCATTAATCCTCGCAATGGGGTTCACAGTGGTCTGCAAGGCCTCTAGTCGCCCCCTGACACTGCATCGAGTCACCCCCATGGGCACAGCTATGCTCCGGTTACCTTAGGGCTGGGAATTAACAGGAACACCGGCGCGTCCAGGGAGAAAAATGGGCCCAATTAGTCAAGTGAACCACCTCCGAAATGTGAAAGGGAAGGTCTCTGTTATTGGAGGCATAAGGCATTGAATCTAATGTACCTTCTGAGTAAGCACAAAAGTATGGTATGGCTCTCAGCAGAAATGTAATCGAGAGCATACGCAGGCAGTATCCCCGGCTCTTCTTCTGGGGTGTCACTAAATATGAGCATACCCACCTATAAGCCGAATTACCGTTGGGGTCACAGTACACCCACCACCCCTCAGCAGTGAAGCTGCATTCCAGACACGTCAGATAGTTGGAAATTATGACTTTCTACGAGGAAAAAATGCAAGTCGGAAGTCGTAATTCCAAGTAAGAAACTCGGGCAAGATTTCTCAAAGATGCAGTTATCTGATGTCACACCAACACATTACTTTTAACATGTTTAGAATCCTCAAAATACACAAGTTCATTTTTCGGTATTGCGTGATCTTAAACCTGTTAAATCACCTGTGTGGTAAATGTGTGCTAAAATAATAATAATAATAATAATAATAATAATAAACTGTATTAATGGGGCACTTTTCCAAACAACCAAACAATTACAAAGTGCTTCACAAAACGGAT
>OOFE01008365.1:17914-31935 GCA_900323365.1 Monocentris japonica | reverse complement strand
TATAATGGCCAGTCTGATTCATATTGCTCTTTCTTAAACCCCTCTCTCTTCGGTGAAATTTTTCACACTGACACACACACACAGGGTCCTAAAAAAGCAGTAACCATGGAGATTCTTTACACTGCCCATCCTGCCCACCCACAAACATACAGAAACACACACACACGATGTATAAGGCAAGCTTGTCACACGTTACCAACATGCATGAGCGCACAAACACACACACATGCACATACACACACACCTTGCCGTAACCATGGCATTCCAGCTCTCCATCAGGTTGGAGGTGGGATGAAAGTGAAGGCATCCCCCACCGAAACACACACTCCCTGGGGAGTCTGAGGAGCTGGGTGACTCAGACATTAGCAAATGCTACCAAACACTTTTATATAGCCTGCTGGAAGATTACATGATCTCTCCGTTACTAAAGAGACTAGATGGAACCTCCTGGAAATACAGTATGCCTACATGACTACACACATGACCACGTAGCTGTTCTGTCCACAGACCACAGTGGGTGGTCAGTTCTACAAAAATCGTCCTCCACTTTCACTATTTTACCAGTTCAATGATTCAATATGAATCATCCCTCAAGTTTTGTCAAAATTGGACCAGGACCAATTGGTGTCTGAGATATCATTTTCCAGTTCAAAATCTTGACCTTTAATTATACTGCCCCCATTACGCCAATCACAGTAATTTGTGAAAGGATAGCTGGATTTTCTGTAGCGAGCTTTTAAAGACTTACGGCCTTTAAAAGTTTGAAAATCTGACCTTTAATTACAGCACCCCCATCAGGCAAAGTGTATTTTCTTTAACGCTGGAAGTGTAAAAATGCATCCAAGTTTCATCAAAATCACACCAGTGGTATCTGAGATTTTTGATCTGTGCAGTGTAATACAGTACATTTAGTCCACATGTCATGATCATAATCCAAATAAGAGGCACTGGAACTGTTACTGGATATGAGTCAAGAAATCTACCAATAAATCTAGTGGAAGCACTGCCACTACACTGCAATGTTTTAACTTGAATTGAACTGAGTATGTTGCGTGAACCAGGGGCCCATGAATCCTTTTCAAAACTCACTGCATATTTTTAAAAAACGAAATGAAATGACAGTGGAATTGCTTTTCCGAATTCATGAAAAAGTCAACGCTTTAGGGAAGGTTCCTCTCCAACAAGATCTAGACTGTCTCAAGCACGATCAAATAACCAAGCCTACTGTTAACTCAGTGCATGCAACTAAACTACCTGCAGCCCTGCATGACAGACTTACAGATCAGCAGACACACAAGCAGCTTTCACAGTCTACTATGAAATGCTGTTTATTTACACTAAATAACTCTCTATGTATACAAAATAGACTCCCAACGATCAACCACAGACAAGCATTTAAACTAAGTCCATTTTTTTTAGTCTGCAGAGATATGACATTACAGCTGATGTTTATTTGTACCTGTCATCGTAGCATAGATACGCTGTAAAATATTTTACAAAGACAGATTTAGGGGTGTGTCATTGTATTTTATATTGTAAACACTGGAATTGGTCATGGGAAAACATCCCATGAAGCATTCTGTTTCTTTTTTGATGTCATGTTTTTCTCCACCCTGAACATGAAAAGGCATATTAAGGAACCTTATAGGAGGCTGATCTAAACAGCACACACAGAGAGAGAGAGAGAGAGAGAGAGAGAGAGAGAGAGAGAGAGAGAGACCTTTCAATGGGGGTCAAACCCCCCTGGCTTGTCCGTCTGTCACAGCGCCCCCACAACACATCAGATAACATGCACACACCCTGATGTCAACACACATTAACCGCGCGTGATCATTTTAATGCAATCCCTTTGCATTTGACGTGCGCGCAAAACCGATGCCCTCTTTTGACAGGTGACCGCGACCCCTACCATGGGCCAAAACAACACACCCAACTGTCAGCTGTCTAGTCCTGCAGTGACAGCGCTCAAAACAATTCAGACAAATTAGGGATGATTACAGATTATAGCCTGGGCCAACATCTTTCAACTGTTTCCCCCGTGAAATGTCTAAATACCGAGTTATAACCTACTGACAGCCCCACAGATAGACGGAGACCACAGCAGTCGGTTATTTCCATGACGAAAAATCACGATAATATTCCTACAGGGACTTAAAAGTGTGTCTGTGGTAATCAATAGTGAGTTTATAGTGACCTTATTGTACTTGATACTATTTTTTTTCTCCTTTATCTCCTATCGTATCCCTATGACATTCCTATAATAATCCTATAGGGTGTTATAATGTGACTGTGGCACTCAAAAGTGAGTTTCTAGTGACCTTATCGTACTTCATGGTATTTTTTTAATCTCCTATAGCATTCCTGTAATATTCCTATTGGGATTTATAGTTTCGCTGTGATATTTGTATAGTGTAGTATATGTATAGTATAGTATTTGTATAGTATTTGTATAGGTACCTCTCGAAAATGTATTATGCGCTCACTACAGCGCATTTCCGTGAAGTGGAGTGACAAATGTAGTGAAAGTGGAAGGTAACAACCTAACATTACGCCTCGCAATACATTATTGATACTGTAACCAATACATATAAATACTATATAAAGATTACTCGCCACGAACGACGCAAAAAGTATCATTATTTACATTATTCTGAGTACTACTGCCGTGTTTACGCAACTACTCGTAAACTTGTCAGGAGTTGTTAAAGTGCACGCGCTCGCAGCGTTTCCACGGCTCCACATCCAGCTGTCACCCTGTTAAACTGACTGAGACGAGGTTAAATGGAGACATTCCCTTACCTGCAGGACACTGTGATTTCAACTTTGGTGGCAGGAATAGTCGCGCTGAGCGGGTCGAAGTCGCCTATCGACGCCATGTTTAGGAGACTGTTGTTCATCCTGTCAAATATTTTCGTTTCCGCGGTCCAGCCCCTTTCGGGAGAGAAAACGAGAGGGAGAAACTGCACCTCCTCGGCGAGAAGTGGAGGAAAAGGTGCATGGGAGAGGAGAGGCTGGGGGATGTGATGTCACCTCTCTCTCTCTCTCTCTCTCTCTCTCTCTCTCTCTCCCTCTCTCTCCCCCTCTCTCTCTTTGTTTCTCCCTTTCTTAGCCTCTCTCTCTCCTCTCTCTCCCTCCCTCACTCTAAATTCAGTCCAATTCATTTCTATTCAATCCCACTCCTTTCAATGCAATTCAATGTGCTTTATTGGCATGGAAGTAAAGAACAATATTACCAAAAGGATACATTTTTATATATTTCTATTTCTCTTTCTGATCCCCCCACTTCAGTTCAATTCAAATTCAATTTCAAATGTGTGTGTGTGTGTGTGTGTGTGTGTGTGTGTGAGGATGTGGGTTCCTGTGTAATCAGTTCCTCCGCCACACACTGGATATCTGTAGTCTTTGTGGACTAAGAAACATTAATAACACGAATCTCCCTCTCTCTCTCTCTCTCTCTCTCTCTCCCTCTCTCTCCCTCTCCCTCTCTGTCTATAAGGATAAGCATCCGATTTAATTAACTGAAAGGGAGACCCTCCCATAGCAGAGAATAGAGTGACGGTGTGATGAACAGGAAGGAATGAGATGGTTATGAGGATGGTGTGTGTGTGTGTGTTTGAGAGAGAGACCTGTATTAGACCGTTTTCCTGTGTGTGAGAGAGAACCAGAGCTATCACTATATTCCTTTGTGTGTATATGTGTGTGTGCAACCATGAGTGTACATCACACAATCACATCACCAGTATCCCAAGCTACCCTGGAGCTGATGGGAAAGAAAATCCTACACACTTTTGGTATATGGTGCACAATAAGTGTGTGTGTGTGTGTGTGTGTGTGTGTGTGAGTAAGCATTATGTTTAGATGGTAGAAAAAGACATGGGATCTTAGGATGACGCATCCCCAGTATTACTCAGTGTGTTTACTGGTCAACCACGTCTCCAAATATAGCTGTCTTATATTCAGTCACACACTCACCCACACACACTTACACACACACACACACACACACACACACACACACACACATATAAGGGGTATACTGAGAAAGACTGAAGCCATTCCCACTTTTCTGGGCAAACATCACACCATCGGCACTCGACTATGGCACCACACAGTTCAACATTGGCTAAGAGGTGCCTACTTTTCTTTGTCTGTTCAGCCACTGTGGCTATTGCTGATCATGCTAACTACTCAGTTCTTCTTCTATTTATTACAAACCGCTGTTGCCGCTGCCGGAAAGGTAAAAGGCATCACTTCCTGTGCGACTGAAGGTTTTTACCCGGGAGAGACCTACCAGACTCCGGGTGTTTAGAACAGCAAATGTAAAAGATTTGATGAACTGGGTATGGGATGAATCACTAGAGAGATAGAGATAGAGAATAGCAAGACAGACATCAGTTGATAAGAAAACGTTACAGATTGTTACTTTCTGCTCAAAATCTTCCTCGTGAAACTTCCTCGTCATCACTACATGGGTGATGCAGAGCGGCCAGCTTGCAGCAGAGAGTTCACTATACATTGTGCACCACAAATGCTGCACCTCTTCAGAGAGTGGATAGCACTCTAGATGCACAACCCATGTTGACCTACACTTAGATGGAGTGCTCTACTGGAATGATTGCATTTAGAGGGCTGTATCTCTTTCCTCTGTCTAGCTGTATACCTGAAACCAATGCACACTTAAACACAACTACGTGCAAGGGTGTTTGCATGCATGCACACACAATTGATCAATCCCTGATTCCTCTTTACCTCTCTCTCTCTCTCTCTCTCGCTCTCTCTCTCGGGCTTCATGTGGCATATCAATACATCTGTTTTCAAAGTCAGTACCATCTAATTTCATGCTAAAATGCTCATCATGGCATATTAAAAAACGTGTCCAAATCTCATTTTGCTTGATGAGTGAGATCCTTGGAGAGGCAGCAGGTTTATTCCTTTAGCAGCATTAAGAGAGCAAGCAGCAGTATCACGGCTCATCAGTTCTGGTCATAAAGCAGCGCTGGTATTTTTAGCCGGAGGATTCACTCTGTGGACGCTGAGAGACAGAAGCCAGGGTTGTGAATATTGACCCTCTCCCGCTGAGCCCCATTGCTGCACAGAAAAGTCTCTCTATCCTTCATTTCTTTCCTTCCTCTCCTCACCCCTTCCTTTTCTCCCTCTTTGCCCATCACTTTCTGACTCTCTTTCCCAACCTGTTATCTTTCTCTCTCTCTGTGTCAATATCAATCTGTCTGTCTCTATCCGTCCCTCTCCTTTGCCTTCCCTCTTTGTCTGTGTTGTCCCTCTATGTTTCCATCCAACTGTCAAGTGAAATTCAGGCAAACTTTTGAAATGTCGCAAAAACAAAAAAAAAAAGCCAATTACATGTGTTTACATTACAGGTGTTTGAGGGAATAAACAGGCTTTCTGAATGTCTTTCAAGAATTGATTGGTATTGAGCAAGTCTGAAAATGTCATATGCTTTCATCTGAAGACGGAAACAAAGAAATGCACACATGCGCCAACTAATGACCATACAGCCACGATGGAGACGAATGCATGGGAGCCACAGCGGGTATGACATTACTGGGAGGTCGTGGTGGACAGATATTTTACAGACTGTCCAAAGCCGCTCGAGAACTTTGAACAATCACGGCAGGCCGGCGTCCGTATTTCTTTGACAAATCCGTTTGCATTGATATTTATTGCAGAATTTCTGAACTAGTATTGAAGTATTGAAAGGAGGAAGGCTTCACTGGGTCAATGTGGATATAAATGAGGCGCATAGATACACACACACACACACACACACACACACTACACACAAGAGATTGGGTTTGACAGTCTATCTAAATCTCATCCCAGACCACTTCACAAAGAATCGAACCTGTATTGATTTTAATGGCTCAGAAAATACAAAGCGTCTTTAAGCCATGAGAATTACATTCCTATTGTTCACGGTGATTCAATTGCTAAGCAAGAGCATCCAAAGAGGCCCCGATCATCCCCATTCAACGTGTTCAGAGACTAAATTTAGAGTAGCATTGATATCAGCCAACTGGCCACTCTCTCTCTCACTCTGTATATTGTCAGTATTGATTTCTGGTGAAACCCATTGATCTTGGTTGTACACTAGTATTGCTCTCCTGAGGTATTGATGTCAGAAATGTGAGCAGCATTCGATTCCTACACACAGTAAACATCAAAGAGAGCTGGCCAGACAGAGAGTTGTTGATCGAGTATGACAGGTCTTTCAGGAAGCCATCGTCCAGCTTTAGAAACGTACTTACTGGCAGCTGCAGTGGCATTTAGTGGCGTATACCATTAGTATTTATTTATTTCTCACCTGTATTTATCCAGGGAAAGTCGACTGCTTGCTCTTTCACACAGATACACACATTCACTGGGAGCTGCCAAGTCCAACCAAGTCTTACTGTTGAGCAGCTCCACTGGAGCAGTTGGGGGTTAAGTGCTTTACTCAGTGGCATTTCAATGGTAGTTGTTAAGGGAGGGAAGCTCATTACTCACTCACTCTCCTCACTCACATTTTCCCAACTGGAAACCTTTCAGCAACCTCTAAGTCCCTGCTACATTATCGTTCAATAACATAGAATATTATATGTGGCTAGGGGTGTGTAGTGAATGCCTGAAAGACAATTGGATCAGAATAGACAGAATAGAATAGAATAGAATAGAACAGAAGAGAAGCTTTGCAGTTGTGTCACAAATCTCCTCGCGACCTCATCATGGAGGTCCATTGGAGAATTATTTGTGCGCAAATAACGACTGCTAGGAAAAGAGAGATACCTGATTGTTGTGGTGCGGGTGTAGATCAATTCAGTAAAGTTAAAATGTAGGTTACTGTGACACAGTAAACTGCCTTGTTTTAGTTCAGCATCAGGTCAATTAACCTAAACAAGCAGTTGTTTTTTAGCTTTGTTAGTTAGTTAGTTAGCTAGCTAGCAAGCTAAGTTAGCACAGCAACCTATGTTAATGTTAACAACCAACTACTAGCCACTAACATTAGATGCGTCAGATGTATTTAGAAGACCTCCCATATGGCCTCCAAAGCTCTCTATAGAAAGTGAAGTGGAAGTTAACCAAGACCACCCACTGGTTTACTAGTGGCTAGGTGGCGAGCTCGATTCTCCATAGAAATGGGGGGACATGTCAACTTGAAATAAGGCAATTTAGATTTGTTTTGAAAATCATGTTGCAGCACTCACAGTTTCATAAGAAATTATGAGACGTACACATTAAACTTTTGAAGGGAAAAGGCTTGGGTACAACATTGTGTACTTCTAAGTGCAGTTACAGAACTACATTTCCCATGAAACGACCTGTCTTCACCATACTAGCGTAACAAAATTATTGGTGACAGTGTACACCACCAAGACCATTTCGATAGCTATAAAATTTTCACGGTACAACATTCGCTATTAGGTTTAATAGCGAGCTAAGTGGTGTCTTGTTTTGTTCCAGACTGCCATCACTTCCACACCAAGTCAAAATGTTAGCTTTGTATGGAAAGCTCCCCGATACGGATTTGGAACATTCCGAACTAGGAAGTTGTGCCTTGTTTTTATTGAACAGATGCCATAAAGAAAAAAAAAAGACAATTTTATCCAAACATTGACTACTAATAGAGCTTCTAAACGATAAAAAAACAGGCTTTTTCACATTTATTTCACATACTTCATGTGTATCATACAATTAAGTTGACCCACTGCGGTCAAGTGAGCCGCGCTAATTTTTGCTCTGTAATTACAGTGAAGACACATCGTTGGCCCAAATGAAAAATACCAGTAGATACGCAACAAAATGTAAAGCGCGGCTCACTTGACCGCAGTAATCATCCGCATCAAACTAAAACTGCAATAACGATTTGTCCGTGCCCACATAAATATGCTCATTTATGACTTCTATCGACTGAATTCCACTGAAATCACGTTGAGGAGTAAATATCACTTAAAATACCACAGGTAAATATCACACGGTCTATATTTCAGAATGGGAACTGTACGGTTTGCTGTTTGCTTATATGGAGTGATCTGCAACAGGCAGGCACAATAACAACACAACACTGTGTGATGTTGCAGGGTGCAGACTAGGTCAATCTCGCTCTGTGCCTGCGAGGCCAATTAACACTCTGCTGCTCTCATACAGATGAACATTAAATATTGATCTCTCCATCACTGTTCACATTAATTCTAGTCTTCAGGGGGAGATTCTCACTCTTTTCACCTCTCTGTCTCTGTCTGTGTCTCGAGAGTAAGTAGAGAGACAAGACATTACTGCCTGTAGTTGTAATTTCAAGGAGTGAGCAGGGGACAAATGATTCATTATAATTGGAATAGTGAGGGCATTATCCAGATATAATATAGTTTTTGTTTTTTGTGGTACTGCATTGTAACATGAAAGGACATGATATGAACACGAGGCCCTGAGCAAAAAATGTTATCAAAACATGATCACTGTGATAATATCTGACTGTTATGTAGAAAGACACGCAGCTTTACTAACCTCTAGATAGTTATTATCAACCGCTTTACGAGATCAACTTGATTTCTGTCCGGCTGAAGGGTAATACATCATCTATGTGCTCCTTATGATCTGTAATCAGTACAATATCAAAACACAATTATCACGCGTTTTCACATGATAGTGTGATCATAGAAAAGACGTCTTTTATGGGCATTTAGCCTCCATGAGCTACCGGAACAATTTCAAAGTAGTGAGGCCCTCCAAAAGTCCATCGGTTTCCTGCAACAGCCAAAGTGTCCTTCAACAGTCATGTTTCATGTTGAAGTGTCATTGAGCCAAACGCAGAAACCTTAACTGCTCACTCATCGTATGTCATTCTGGGTAATCCCTAAAATGAGTTGGGAAATCTTTTAACGGGATACAACAACGTTCCTCCACAGGAAATGTGATTATTTGGTGTTTAGAAAATGAAAATGAGGTGCTGCTCCATAATCTACTAGCTGCATTCACTTGGCTTGACATCTGCTGACTGAGATAGCTATGTTAGTTATGTTAGTATTTCTCTTGCCCTCAATGCAGTTGTGAGTACCTAAACCATGAAGGAAAATGCCCTGTTCACCATTAACAGAGCTTAGAACTTAGTTACAGTGTTTACTTTAAGTTACAGTACAGTACATGCATGTTGTCTCGATGATCTTATACCATATTATACTGTACTACCACCGTGTGGTCATAAGGCATCAATACATGAAAGAAGGAAAGAAAGAAGGAAGAAAGAAAGAAAGAAATAAAGAAAGACAGAAGACAGAATATTTCCTTTTGACAGATGAAATTTATTTCCACACCACATCTGACATTAGAATCACTAGAAAGTCGGGAGTTTGTGCATCATCAGCAGGAAGAAAAATGAAAGTTTCTATTTACACATCACTGAAGATTTACAGTAGAATTCCCAAAACAATCCCAACCGAGATTAAAGGGATACTTCAGGTTTTAAGCAGCCTATCTGATTTATTATGAACTAGGAATCCTTACAGCTTGCAAACAGTATTCGCATCAGTGTTTTAGTTTTTGAGATAATAGAAGCCTTTTTTTTCATGGGGCTAAAAAACAATTTCTGTAACCAATCATATGTCAGTCCCATGTAGTCCCACAGTGCATAGAACAGTGCAGTAAGCGCTTCTTCAGTGAAAAGACTCCCAGTCCATGATAAATTAGGCTGTCTTTCAAAAAATGATCTTTTAATGGGGACTAGACCACATTTCTTAGGTAATGCTACTGTAGCCACTATCTACAGTATAAGATAAATTACAGGCACTGATAATACACCTCCGATTATGGAGAAATCCATCCCATAATTTCTGTGCAGTCCAAAGTCTATGTCGCTAATACAAGAGGCATTGGATGAAAATCATTTAAGCTCTGCTATTGATTGACAAGAAAGCCATTTGAAAAACACAACATCAAAATCAAAGATCAAAAACTTTGGGGATTTCACGATAAACAGAAATAAATAGAAACGCTTTTCAACTCAAAAGACTTGAATGATGCTCTGAACGCTGCAAATTCAAGACAGTAAGACTGCAGAGGTGAGCTGCACTTGAATGGACAACGGAATGAATTGACCTCATTTGATTGGGAAAAAAAACACACACACACACACACATACATCTTGCAGAAATAGATAGGTTTTCAAAAATCAATACACAAAAATGTATTTCACGACTTACAGATAACAGCGTGCTTGATTCCATCAACACAAAGACTGGGGGGCAGGAAAACAGTCAGCCAATGGGAAATAAAAGCACTGCAAAAGGCTACAATTGATTTGAAATCCTATAGTATTCAGTATATTGAATTCAGAAATCCAGCTACTGTCTGCCACGATGACCCCACATCACTGACCAAAAAGAAATCCCTCCTCTCCCCCCTCGATATTGAGCAACTGATATGAGAGGCATCAAATGTTGTCCAAAATAAATACTGCAAAGATCAAAACATCCACATTGTTTCTTGGGATCTGGAAGTAACAACTATTCTTCTCGGGGTCCACAAGTTAACTTACAGATGACAGCAGGGTTCCTACACACGCCGGGAAAGGTTTGGATGATTAACCTGATCATTTCCGGGTCTTGGGAAAGCTTGGGAATGGTGTTCAGTTATGATACACATTTGTCTCCACATTTTATAACGTGGTCGTACGCAGCTTGGCTTAGTTGACAGTGACATTGCCCAGCTTAATGTTCAGAAAGCAACAAAATGGAAACTGTGCAAAAGTGACCAAGTTTTGAAATGGAAATGTGGAGGAACCCTGCAAAAGGATCGCAGATAAACATGCACCGAGGCCTCTTACGTTCTTCTGGAGGTTTTGGCAGTAACAGCTGTAGAAATAAGACCATATACAGTTTCGGTAGTCATTTGGTCCTCGTTTACGGAGAACATGTAAGTGGCCTGTCGAGCACTGACAGTGAGGGACAAACAACACTGACACGTCACACATCATCTGAACACTCAGGATGGACAGTTATTGCTGGTAGGAGAGCCGAATGCGCAAGACATGGACTCTCAGTTTTTATGATTTTCCAAGTACAGTCGGTCTAAGCATGCCATTCCATCCAAACCTGATTTTACAAATAATATCTCTTGGATTTTGTTTTTTTGTCCCAGCAGCTCCCACAGAATTCACTACGAGTAGAAGGTATCCATGTTGTCTTGCGGTGCACTGAGGGGAGGAATGTCGAATGTCACGTTTAACGCACGGAAACAACTCAATAGGCGCCATTAACATCAATCCACAAGTCACTCATTTTATTCTGTTTGGTATGTCCCATGGTTGGTCTCATGCTCACGTTGCTGTCCAGCTCTGTTGCTCCACTTGGGCTTGTGCTCGTCCATCTGGACCTGAAAAGCCAGTGACTGCATTCAGCCTGGAAGACTGAGTGCAGTCACATTTGATTCAGTTGCAGTGGGACTTCCCTGAAGAAACTGATTACTATTGAGCCTCAGCCATGGGTCCATTTTGTGTCCCGTCCTCCCTTCGACTTGAGGAAAACCTGAGTGAGAGGTTCTTTTCAGCCTCGGGCCTGAAATGAGTAATGAGCCTCTTTCGCTGGGATGCAGGCTCATTAAAACAAGAGGAAAAGAAACAGGTCCAGGACCCACTTTGGGTTCCCAACCCACAGTTTACCAAGTCGTCGGTGGTCAGGTTCACAATGTGATGTCCAGTCGTCTTACAGAAGATTCATTTTCACTGGTTGCAGGTCAGTGGATATCAGTGGAAGAGCTCCAATCCCACTGAACTGGTTTCAGTGTCAGTGGACTCCTTCCTCCAGAGAACCCTTGGCTTCCCAAATCTTCACTGTTCGGTCACTGTTGAACACACACACACGCACATACGCAGGGAAAGTTCACCCACAACAGATCACAATATTCAACACAATATTGTCCTTACTAGCGAGGAGATCCCATCTGTTTTAGCGCCAATAATCCCAGTCAACTCTGACTACCAGTTTTCAAAGATGTTTGGGGCATTTCTACTTCAGACAGAAAGGAAAAGAGAGTGGGAAGAAATCACATGCGACTAAAGTCAAGGCCTTCCACTGTCCTCCCAATTTCTCTTAACACCGTTGAATTATGAATTGTTTTCTACCCCATGAGCAGACATTATTTGCTCTCTCTGCTCCATTGATTGAATTGAATCAAATCCCATCACATAGTAAAGTTCAAATCTTTTAACTCACTCAGAGGCGGTGAAGAGTTGGCTGCTGTTGGTGGCCAGGCCGTTGATGGGGCTGTCGTGTCCCCGGATCTCACCGAGGGGCGCTAGGGAGTCGGCGTGCCAGAGGCGCAGCAGGCCTCCTCTGCAGCCGCTAAGCAGTACCCGCGAGCCTGGCACCACGCCCAGGGCACTCACCCAGTCTGCTTGGGCACTGGCAGCCTGCTAAAGGGAACACACGTAATACATACTTTAATACGAAGCTAGTCACTGTAGTACTACAGTGTGTGTACTCAACAGAGTACACAAGTAGCAGATTGGAGTTTTAGTTATACAAACATTTTCCAGAGGCAGAAATAATCTCATTGGTTGAGTTAAACCTCAGTGGGTGCATCCAAAGAACCCAGTTTTTGTGGCTAAGTAACGTTAGACTGAAGCCCAGTGAAAAAGGCAAGAGGTGAGAGAGGAGCTAGCTAATATGAAGCCTGGCGCTCTGCTACTAACTGCAAAAAATGCAATGTAACCATACTATCTAGGTTATCTAGGTTAGCTAGTTAGCTTAGCTGACCTTTAAATTCCAACAAGCCATACATTCAACCTTGCCATGTCTATTTGTCTATTTCTATTCAAGTTTGCCTTCCTTGTTAGCTAACTTGGCTCTGAAAAAGTGAGGTTCTTTGGTTCTGTCCATTGAGGCTTAACTCAAACAATGAGATTATTTCTGCCTCCAGAGCAGCTCTGCCTCAGAGACATGTTTGTATAACTAAAACTACAATCTGCACACAATATGCACATAGAGCTAGCTCAAGACAAATGGCTCTGATGAAAAAGGAAATATGGGTGGGGAACTGCACATTGGATTAGTGTATACCAAATGTCCAGTGATGTCAATAGAGCAGGGTCGTATTCAATGTTTCCCACAGTCTTCCTTCTGTCTGGTATCCTCTTTAAAGCGATGCTTTACTTTGTCAGAGCATTCCCATTTGTAGTGCATATAACTCGATGGGAGTTCATTAACGACAAACCTCCAAAATTGGATCCTTCTAGCACATTTACAAACAAGGAGACATTGATCCAATTCCGTGTCTCAGGTCATTTTCAAGGATATTGATACTGAGAGCTGACAGTGGTCAAGCAGATCCCCAGGGCAGCTAATGCTGACAGCTCCTGAAACATCATTACCGTAGTGAGATGTTTTTCATCCTGTAGCAGCCGTTTGCTGGCCAAGTCCCATTTCTTGATGCAGTAGTCTCTGGAGCCACTGTAGAAAACGTCTCCGTGCACGGCCAGAGACTCCACACCATCCTGATGGGCGGGGTCAAAAGTGTGGCTGGAGCTGATACTGCCCTGGACCCCCTCCGCCACCTCAAACATCTGAATACACACACACACACACGGACACGAGTGCATACATGGGGACACACACGCCACAATGTTAGTTTATTGTACAGTTTATTGGTTTAGTTTATGTATTTGCACGCAATGTGTATTGTGTTTGCATCGTGTGCACGTGTATGTATGTGCATGCATACACATGTACGTGCGCACACATCTCAATGCACGTGTGTGTGTGTGTGTGTGTGTGTGTGTGCATGTGCATGGGTAGGTTCTCACTTTAACATGATGGTCCTTGGAGCCAGTGAGCACCATGTCCTGTCCGTTGCCCAACCGATCAACAGTCAGACACATGACAGGTCCCAAGTGGCCAGTCAGCTTCCCCGTGGACACAAACCTAGACAGGGAAAAGACCAGCTTACTCTTCTTTATTTACAACACTGCTATTCTTAACCACTATTTCTTTCACTGCTGAAGTATTGAATGAAAGTGATTTTTTTTTGGGGGGGGG
>OOFE01008365.1:2869-17894 GCA_900323365.1 Monocentris japonica | reverse complement strand
AGCTACAGAGCAGCACCCCTGGAGCTGGTAGGGATTCAGTGTCTTGCTCAAGGACACTTCAGCAAGGTGGATGCTTGTTGTCATGGGGGTTTGGGCCCATTCAAGGACGGTCTGTAAGGACGGTCACTCAATACACCACTTGGCTGCTTAATAAGGTTGTATCTGAGCATATCGGTACTATTGCATGTATTGATAATGACTATACATAATATTATGCTATGATGACAAGGTTCGATTGGCAGATTGGAGTTTTAGTGATACCAACATGTCTCGGAAGCAGAGCCGCTCTGGAGGCAGAAATAATCTTGGCTCCATACACTCAACCACTGAGATTATTTCTGCCTCCAGAGCAGTTCTGCCTCCGAGAAATGTTAGTATAACTAAAACTCCAATCTATGTTTGATTGTCTGATTGATAAAGCAGTATGATTGTGTGTGTGGACGTACTTGCGGAGGTCCCACATGCGCACGGCGTTGCCAGCGGCAGCATAGAGGAAGGAGCCGGAGGGGTTGAGGGCAATCTGGTTGATCGGACTCTCTCCGGGAGGGAAGGTTAAACTCCTCACAGAGGAACAGCTGTCCCCTGGACTCACCTGGCCGGATGACCTAAAATACACACAATATATACATAGAGGGACACACACCAATGTACATGCACACACACAAATGTGCATGGGGATGCACACAGGACACGAACAGTCTATGTGTACGTACGTGAGTGTGCGTATACACTTGGCGGAGTCTCGTATGTCCCAGACTTTGATGTAGGCAGTGGAAACGGTGAAGACGAGGCTGGAACTGTATCTGAAATACAACAACAGAGACAGGGAAGATGAGGATGAAGGAGACAAGATGAACTGCTGTCAACAGGACTCGACTAAGACAGACAGACAGACAGATAGACAGATAGATGGATGCTAGTATGAAGACTAAAGGAGAGCAGTACCTGACTGAGACAACGCTGCTGGGGTGCTCCGCTAAGGACATGATCTCCTGACCCGTCACCAAGTTCCACACCTTACATGTACGGTCTGAAAACGCACACACACACACACACACACAATACACACATGCACAGGTATGCATGCACAGGTGCACAGAAACAAAGGCACACAGGTTAGAGAGTAGCAGGAACAAACAGCATGACTGGTAACAGTGAGGTTTGCACCATAAGTGAATGTCATTTAAAGACAGTGGTTTGAAAGAAAGCAATCATTTATTATGATTTGAAACATATATCAAAAAAGAAACTGTACGAATGTCAAAAGGAATAATGGTCTGTAAAGTGAAACTTATGATCAAAATATGAATTCAACTCATATTGAATTCCCCCCGATACCAACTTTTAAGAACCGCTGTGCTGGGAGAAGAATCTGGCTGTATACTTGCTGCAGGAACACAATTTGTTCGGCACTGTAAGCATACTGCCACCTTACGAAGCTGCGAAGTACCTTTAGAGCCCGTGAAGAGCAGGTCATCGGTGGCGTCCACGCAGAGGACGGGCTTGGTGTGTCCCTCGGCCACATAGACACAATGAAGCTTGGCCCCTCGGCTGCTCTTAGGGGCCGCCACAGGGTTGATCACACCTCTGCAGCACACATAGTGCAATAAAAACGAAATTACCAGCTGAAATGCTACAAATTACCACCAACTGAATTGCCCGTGGATTATTAATATATTAGAAATAAAAATGACACGGTTGACAATGGAGATGCTGTTACATTAGAAGAGAAGAGAATAGAATACAATAGGTGTGGATTAGGAAATAAGGAGGCATTCTGATGTATGGTAAGATAGTTATTTCACAATTATTGCTTGTGAAAGAGGCGTCCAGCAGATTGCCTGTCCTGGTCCAAAAAATTGTATAAGATGATATACATATAAGTAAGATATTGTCACGTAAGACGTAGATGCGATAAAGATGTTGCTCAGAGGAGTCTGGCAAAAATGGAGACAGGTCAAAAGACATTACCTGTGGCTGTCAAATACAGGGGACTCCTCCAACCTGAAATATATAAAAAGGGAGATAACATATCAAAATTAAATAACATACATATAGAGTATGGTCTGTGTCATGGAAAAACGTGAGGAACTGAAGAAAAGAACATTTTGTTTTTTTTACAAGACATTGCAAACTTTGTTTGCAATAAATTGTTCAGTAACTGTGCATGAATCAGTTTTCTGACTGACAACTATGCAATTTTTCAAACTATTATTATTAATGGGTTTCATGGGCTCTAGTGACTTGGCACTCACTCAGCAAAAAAGGACTATACACTTTCAATTCAAGGAAAAACGTGAAAAATATCAGTAAGTGCCACTGACTGGTAGTTCTCACTCACAGTGTTTTGTAGTCGATGCTTTTGGTCTTGGGTTCTGCTGCGCTAACCGGCGGTGCGTGTGTGTGTGTAGGTGTTGGTGTGGGTGCTGGGATGTGCGTGGCTGTCGGTCCTCTCTCCAACATCTTCCTGCGGCTGAGCGGCGAGCGCTCCAGTGGCTTCCTCTCTGTCCCCGTCGGTGACCTGGATCCAGAACTGCAGACGGAGCGAAAGGACAGATAGTCAGCGGAGAGAGAGGAGCTCCAGGGCAGGTTATGTTACAAGTTGACCGCTTCTGAAACGTCGGTGAAGGTGTGCAGCATGCAGAGTTGGAAAGTGACTTTAAAAAAAACAGAAATCTCAGCACCTATTGAGGTAATCGTTCAACAACCCTATCAAACACCCATGTGCTATGGGACAGTACTTACTCACTGCCCCTTTAAAAATAGCGAAACCTGCTCTTGCAAAGTGATTGACAGCACAGAGTTAAAACAAATTATGACTGTAACCCTTAACCCACAATCTTTTTTAGAGTATTTTAGAGATACTGAATGATGACCTTGACATATTGACATTTTCAAACTTCCCAAAATGAATAGGCAGCATTTTGGAATAAGACTCTTCAAATGTGTGTCTACCACAGCGAAACATTGCTTGAACACTTACATGCCAGCAGGTCTGGCAGACATTGCTGACGGGGAAACCGTTTGCTCGCGGTCGGGAGGTTGTCCCACCGCGTGACCCTGCGGGTCCACCGTCCCCTCCAGGCGCTCTGTGAGGGGCAGCAGGGGGGCGGAGAAGTCGCCGGTGGGGGAATCACAGGTCAGATCGCCACTGCTGGCGTACAGCAGCTCCATTTGGGTGGTGGTCCGCCGACGAGCCTGCGGGCAACAATCAATTATCTGGTTAATGGATCAGGTAGCAATGATTTAAAATACTGACAGGTTATATTGAAATAAAATCAATTCAAAATGTCTTTATTAGTGTCATACATATTGAACAAGCCAAGGGTGAAACCATACAAATGTTATTTATATGAGATGGTCATGTACCTTACTCCTGGGTCTGGATTCACCACATAACTTCATCAGATCTGATGCCAAAGTGCTGAAACAAAGTCAAGAAAGCTCAATTTGTCAGATTGATTTTAAAAAGCAGATGTGAATTGGCAATATAAATCAAAATCCATATTTTCCAGTCATATTTCCAGATTTACCTTCCCTCTGTGGCTGGACTGGGGGTGGACTCATCACTACTGCTGTCATCTCCATTCTCTGCACCAGGAGAAAACACACACACACATACACACACACATATTAAGAACTATGCTGTTCCACTGTATTTACAAAGCCTATGCATATTTTCCTTTAGGATTTAATTAGCTAAGAAAGTCTGTATTCTCTGCAAAACACCTTTTTTTCATTTTGTTTTTGTTTTTTTTGCATTGATTTGAACTGAGAGAACCAATTCAGAAAGCTTTCTCGGTGACATGCAGTTGTGAATATTGCAGCACAACAATGGCGAGGACAGTTTCAACAATTCAGAAGAACTACAAGGTCAGGGGTCGCCAGGTTTAGAGGGGTCAGACAGGGGTCATTAGTGTGATGCAACTGGAAGCTCCAGTATGGGGGTATTTGTCTTGTGTAAACCAGATGGAGAGAGAGAGACAGAGAGACAGTTGTCCTTGCAGTGTAGGTCAGACTTTAGGTTCAAGTCCAGGTGCAGCTCAGGTTTTAACTGGTTCTCAGTTTTAGTAACGAACAACCTGATGAGGTGGAGGTGGCTAGCAGACAGGGTAACAGGGGGTAAGAACAACACAACACCTCATGCAGGTCATGGCAGTGTTACTCCATCTGGGTTAGTTATAAATGGGGGACTGAGGGTAGAGGCACACTACAAGATCTCTTAACCTAGTGAAGAAATGCTGTCTAAAGCCAACTTTTTAAGGCTGGGTTGCTAAAAGTCTCTCCTTTTCATCATGAAAGTGATATGGTTAGTTAGTTGAGTCTTAAAATCTTGTTTTCCTTAAAAAAAATGAAACAATCTGCCAATAGGGTGAGATTATATCACTTTATATCCAATACAACATGTTTCAAGAATTGTGAAATTGAATCAAACATCATTTTCTTATATGGAGTGTTCTGCCTTGTTTCAAGATATTTTATTAAGATTAAGATCTTTTATTACAGCATTTCGGTATATTGTTTATTGTGGCTCAAGTTAGTAGCTGCTGTGACAAATCAATTTCCCTCTGTGCTAGTCTCTCTGATCAGGCTCTATCAGGTGGGCTAAAAAGCTGAATGAAATGCATTACAATACGATATGTACCTTGTACCTTTGAACAAGCAAAAGTCAAGAATAATAATTTGTTAAGTTCCAATCACAAAAATGTGACTCAAATTTGTGAGATGATATTTCAGACTGAGATGGAAAACAGTGGAAAATGTTATCAGTGAAGCTGGAACTGGATCTCCTCTGGCAAGGGATAGAAACTACTAGGGAATATTTTGTGTTTTGTGTTGGCAGTTTCGTTAAATTGGGTCTACATTTGGTGGAAATCTTGTAGCGTGCATCTGCCATGCTCTCTCAAATACAATCACACTGCTGTGCATCCTACTCACCCGCTGACAGGTAACCTAACTCTGAATTCAGGCCAACACAACAGAGAAAACAAGAAGAAACCAAATCAAAGTCAAACTCAAAGATGAGAAAATGGCTACACGTTATTTTTGCAGGCTTGTTTCTCATTTCAAAGGGTTATCAATTAAAGATGAATCTGTTTAGTTTGGTTGATTCCCTTATATCCATGAATACCTCCACTAAAGTATGGAGTTACTTTTATATCTTTCATTTAAAAGTGAAAACAAAAACTTCTCGGTTTTAGACTCGTGTCCTTTCAGTTACTTACAGGTTCCTTTTTTCATTCGATCAAATGGTAGCGCTACGGCAGGCGAAAGACATCGATCGATCACGTCTGCTCTCGATCAATTGAGATGTCTGAACGTGTTGCTGAGCCACGACAGCAAAACAGTAAACATTGACTGGGTACGTTGCCAGCACACTCTTGATAATGTCATTACTTTCAAAATAAAGCTCCAAAAGTAACTCCACACTAAAGAGAGTAAATCACTGCTGTTTGCTTTTCGAGAATTAAAAGAAAAAACTTTAGTACTGATTGGCGCTTTGGCTTTTTTAAAATCATACATTTTTTTTTTGGGGGGGGGGGCCCTAGGGTTACGAAACTTACTTAGCACATATGTGACCTGTGTGCAGACTTTGAATTCAAATGAAAGACACCCAATTGGGAGTATTCATCTGAGGGCATCCAAATGAACATCAAAGAATACTCTCCAAACAACGACAAACTACTTTGTCGTTTCTCTTTAAATGAAAGACCGCAAAATAAAGTGTAGCCCAATGGTGAAAGAAAAGATGATAGTGCTGTCATGCTCCTGGCCTTCATGCCGATCTCCTCGGTGCGTCCTACCTTGCAGTGCGTGGCCCAGCAGGGCGTCCAGCTCCGGGTTGACCTCGGCTTTCTCCTTCAGCATGTGGAAGAGCAGCTGGTTCTGGGTGGCGCTGTTGATCTCCGTCTGCTTCAGCCGGCCCTCCATCACCTTCACCTGGGACTCCTTCTGAGCCGCCTGCAGGCCCTGGGACAGACCAGACAGCGGACGGGTTATCGTTTGGGATGCAGGCATACTGCTTTTTCACTGTTCGTAGATCTGCAAACATCTGCTAACCTGTAAATGTGTCAATAGTCAGATTTTCAACACAATAGGAGAAAATATAAGAAACCCTAATCTCTTACTGAATCTATGTAATTTGAAATGTTTTCGTTTCTTAAGTTTTTATTTGTTTGTTGACATGAAATGGCTGAAATGTTGCGTGCGAGAGTTTTTGTCAGTACTGCAAAGGCAGCTAGTAATGATCAAGCGTTTATCAGGCTAAAGTGCATCTGAAGTAATACGAGAACGTCACTTGAACCCTTGTGAGTCTGTAGATGCAAACACACCAAAGGATGACGGGATGAGTAGTAGATACCTTATTGACGGCCAAAGACATGAAATGGTCCAGAAGGAAGCGGGCTTCTGATAGGCTGCAGGAGCTGATCACCGCGTTGACATCCACTGTGTCTCCTTCCTCCTGCATCCCATAATAATAGCACATTTAGTAAAAGGGCATGGCAAGAAATGTCACAGCATGTTGAATTAAACCATATTGTGCCTTGTCAGATGGTACAAGGCCGTGGTTGCGTGGCTGTTTTGAGACTATCGATTCCTTTTGTATCAGCATGTTTGAGTTCATACAGACAAACCATTCGTCGGTGGCAACATACTGTTGACTTACCATCATCATCATCATCGCCAGCACCACTATAACAGCTAGGGACGTTCCCCAATAACCGATTATCCAACATCCAATAGAGCTTCCTAACCACCTTTGAAATGTGGGAGTTGATTGATTAAAAGTAATCAATCCAATGGAGCATGAAATTTAACATGACAATGACAATGACCTGCCCGAGGAGATCAAGCTTCTTTTAAATGACCTTTGACCTAACGCTGTTACATAAGTTGCTTTTATTTTTCTATTACTTTTATGTTTTATATTTCATTCTAGCTGCTCTTTATATTTTCTGTGCATTGTATTAATTCTTCTTCCAACCTCAAATTTGAAGTGTCGTATTAATAAAGTTCATTATTTATTATTATTATTATTATTATTATTATTACTATGGCATCATGGGCTATAAGAAACCCCACTCTCTCTTACTTTAATCTATGTCATGTGTAATCTTTTTTTCAAAAGTCTTACATAAAAAAAAAACAAACATATTTATTAATAATTTCCTCTGCGAATCAATGCTGTCTTACCTTGGCCTCCTCCATCTGCATGATGTTGGCCTGGCAGTCGGCGATGCTGTCGTTGATGTAGTCGATGTTGGCGCCCAGAGACTCCGCCTCCTCGCTCAGGGAGGCCAGGGAGCGGTCGGCGTCGACCCCCTCCACCGCCATCTTCTCTCTCTTCCTGGACACCCGCTCCCTGCGTCTGGTCAGGTCCTCGCGTTGCTGGCGGGGGTGGAGGAGTTTAGGAAGAGAGAAGGAGAGGAGTAAATCTCCACTACCAATATTTATCAGCATCTATTTTCTTGTTAACAGCTGATTTCAAGGTTTTATATCTTCTGTTTTGCTAGCTACAACTACAATTTGGGGCACTGAGTATATGCACTGCAATTTGGAATTTTGTTCTTTGGGGTTATTAGTCCTTGAAGGATAGCTAGATCTTCTAGCTGAGGTCAATGGTATATTCTTGACTGGCTGGGAAAAAAAGATGAACACATTTTCGATATTTCCAAAGCTTGTGGGGCTATCTTTCTTTTCTAGGCCCTTGAAAACACGAGTCTTGTTCTTCCACATTTTCTATGACCCTGGCAACGCTGTACTGGGAAATATACCTTCAGTAGTCGGTTCATATCCGCCTCCATGTTAGAGATGGTCATTCTCTGCATGATGATGTCGGTGACGCGTCTCTCCAGCGACTGCCATTTGGCCCTGGCGGTCCTGCTGGAGTACACGCTTCCCATCCGCACTGGAGATTTCCTGAAGAGGTCAGGGAGAATGACAGACTGGGTTGAACTAAAAAAAACTGTTGTAGAACTCTTAAACTATAAACTCAAGTGTAAAAACTTCCCTCAACACAACCAGACACACACACACACACATGCATACACACCCACCTGGCCCCATTAGAGGAAGTTGATACAGAGGACTGCAGTCTTCCCAGGGTGACTCGGTGCGACGGGTCCTGGAGAGGTTCGGGTAAGCTGATCTTCCTGGACACCTTACCAGATGTAGGCCTCACCTGGCGCCTCAGGGCTGTCACCTTGCACATTTCAAGGCAAAAACAGATGATTAATGTAGGTGCAACAAATGAATTTGGCTGACCCTCTAGCCTAGCCATTTCCCTCCCTACCGGACCATGCGTGACTCACCTCTTCATTCTTCCTGCGTAGGATCAACTCTTGTTGTCTCTTCTGGGCTTCTAGCTGCCTCAGCTGGTGCTGTCAAGAGGAGACAAACAGCAAGAATTACTGTCATCTGTAGTGGCAAATAAGAAGTAAACTATGACCTCCAGTCGGTGATTATCAAAAGGAAATATGAAATATGAAATACCAATATGAACAAAAATCAATTATATCTTCAGAAAATTCATTTATGTTTTTTTTTTCCCCCTGAAAGACCCAATCATCATGTGACCTACATCACAACTATGATGCATACTTTGAATTAATAACAAAAAGACTTTACATCAGACTAAAAAGGTGAGTAATCGACATCCCTGGTCACTCAACACCCAAAACATATCGATAAAGTTAATACACACATATTCCCCACAGCAAAATGACAACCCTGTGTGAGGAATTCACGGTAACCCAATGGAGGACTCCTGCATGGCTACTAATGCTATTTAACTCTCTGTTGGTCTCTCCATCCCTCTCACCTCGGCCCTGCGCTGGCCTTTCTTCAGAGTTGCGATCTCCCTGTTCCTTCTGCACTCGGTGGCTTTGTTCCGCTCCTGTTGCTCCTTCATCTGACGCATCAGCCCCACCTAGTGGACAAACACAGTACGGGTGGAGGAAAACGGCTGTGACGCTAAAACAAGACAGTTGTGGGGGAGAAAAGGCTTCTTATTGGCCAAGTGTCCAATTAGACACAAGTCAGTGATTTGAGCTGCACCTGGGGACAAAGCTGGTCCTCAGTTTTTCTTTTCTAGTTACAAAATTTGTTTTCAAAAAATACGCTAAGCATGCACTTTTTGTAATACTCACTGAACAGTGTCAGCTACCAGCTTGTGTAACTTTTTGCGGTTTGATTAAAATAAAAAAGTAGATATTTTTTTTTGTTTGTTTCTTCTTGGTCAATATCTATGTTGCTTTCTTTTTCTGTTTCATTATTGTAGTTTTAAATTGTGCTATATATATAGTTTGTCATTCTCTATAAGATGGGTCAGTAACACGCCACAGCAAAAAAAAAAAAAATAGAATATAACAATAAAAATAGAATATAAACAATTGGGGTTATATATCCTCTACCTTGGTCTTCTTCATCTCCGTCACGTCCTGTTGGAGTTTCTTGAGCTGTTTCTCGTACTGCGACTGGTTCTTCAGGAGGCGGGCGTGTTCCTTCTGCGCTGACTGGAGCTTCTGCAGCTCTTTGTTCATGGAGCTCAGCTTCCTCTCATACTCCACCTTGATCTTCTTCGCCTTCTCCTCTGTACACGACTCCACCGAACCTGGAGAGGAAAGGAAGAATGGTTTAGAAAGACAGAAAGATGTTCATATTATTTATTTATTTTGTTGTGTGTGTGTGTGTGTGTAGGTGTGTGGGCTCCTACCCATATTGTGCAGCACCTTGTCCCTCTCCAGCTGAGTGTCTCTGATCTTGGTCTGCAGCATCATGAGCTTGTGCTCATACTGCTGCTTGAGAGTGTGAAGGCGCTGCTGGCTGTTCTCCAGCTCGTCTATCAGCTTCTGCTTGATGGCGATCTCGCAGGTGATGTTGGCCAGGTCAGCCTGGAAGTTCTCTGTTTGCACACACACACACACACACACAAACACATGTAGAAGGTCATAATGGTCATAATAGATTTTGTTATCCAGGAAAATAAGGCACACAACATTTACAGGTAATTTCACCTTTCTCATCCAGTTCTTCAGAGTCTGACTCATCTGAACTGTCCTCTCCCTCCATGTCGAAATCCTCCTCCTCTCCCTCTGCATCCTCCCCTTCCTCATGGTCGCTGCCCTCCTGGTACACATAGAAACGCACCCACACAATGACAAGACAATACAAAATATCCACTCAGTAATGTGTTATTTGCCAAAAGAATCAGAGACGAACGTCTTTAAATAGTGATCAAAACGACACAACGATGATGTGATCCTCCACGTACCCCCTCGGCCTCCTCGTTGCCTCGTTCCTGCTCGTTGTCTGGAACTTCCTCCTTGATTACACTGAAGGAGGAACAAGAGCGTTAGCCAGCCACCCTCATGGGTCAGATCCTCTATAATAACATTTTAAATGACAACAACGATAGGTGAAGGGCACATGCACACTTCCTTACACAAATCATCAGATTGGGACCAGATTCCAACTCACTGTTAGTTAGAATCACCACCACTACAGACGAGTTGTTAGTGAATGATTTCACTGTGATTGCATGGGGAGACAACGTCAACAACCCGTCAGGACAGATGAATACAAGTGACGCGACCAGGATCCACAGCGACAAACTGCTTTCACTGTGAGGGTCGCCACACGCTATAAGATTTCTTGACCTAATGCTTAAATCTGTTATCCTAAGCACATTTTGAAAACTGGATGTCTTTAAATGATTTTTTTTTTTTTTTAAAGATTTGTATCCCAATTGTCTACATTTCTAGTAAATCTAGAAATCTTCTAAGGCTTTCATCCTCATCTTCTAAATTTGAGACACAAACTAGGACAAGATCTGGTCGCCTTGTAGCGTGCATCCTCCCTGACGCACAGAGTAAGGACAGAGGATTAAGAGGAGGAGGTGAGAGCTGGTTAAGTTTCCCTCCAGGAGTGTAAACTGCCTGTGGGTGTAGAAGAAGCCAAGTTAGAGGCTAAGTTAGCTTGGGAACGCTGGAAAAGGAAACACGGGTTCAGACCTGGGTCAATGATCAGCTGAAATCCTCTCAATTACTAAATCTGTCCTGAATGCACAGTGGACAGGATTTGCACCACTGGGGCAATTCAATCAGTTTCCTTGCGCCAGACAAAATCAATCGATCCCAGATGAGTAATTGAATCAGTTTCAGATCATATTAGGACCCGATGCTGGGTGGGACATAGCAAACCTGGCACGTTCAACCTCTTGGTGGTGATTCTCTTCGTATCGCCTCAGTCTTCAGAGAGAAGGAGGGGCATGAGGATGGGGATGAGGACGGTGAGGTGTTGAGGTGAGGAGAAGGGAGAGGGGGTGACGGGCCGTGACAGTGGGGGCAAGTGAGGAAAGTTTACAAGACAGCAGAGAGAGAAAGAGAGAGAGAGAGAGAGAGAGAGAGAGAAAGAGCAGCAAGAAAGCCCAGGTGAGTGCAGAGACTCTCACAAACACAGCGTCTTCATTTCATTTCACCACAGCATTCGCTCCCTAACCCCTAATGCAAAGCCCTGGTAAAAAATTTTTATGACATGTCACAAATTCCTTAATTGGTCCTCATAAGTATAGAAACTGAAGAACACACACACACACACACACACTCACAACAAAAGGGCACATGATCGTTATGTGCTACAGCTTGTTAGACAGCCACCATCATCACGATTAATAGCTGTCATCATCATCTTGTCTAAATCCAGTTTACGCTCCATTAAAGGAGCATCAGGGTATGGGAGGAAGGGGCAGGGAGCCAACAGATAATTACCCACAATACAACAGGCTACACTCTCTCGCCGTGGCGACAGACAAGTATCGAGACCCTCCCGTACCAGTTTCTCCATGTGACTCCTGTTTGATTCATCTCCTGAGCGCTTCAGGGCAGCGGCAGATGTTCAATACTAATTTAACCCTGTTGGCCTTAAAATACTTGAGTAAAAACTGAGTGCTAAACCTGCTTACATGCTTCCTCTAAGTGACAATTTCACTCTTTGCCCATGTACAAATGCATTACTCCACTTTTCACCAGTTACTCTACCTTCTTTTCTTCCTCCTCTCCTTCTTCTTGAGTTTCTCCAGGTCTTTCTTGGCCATCTCAATGACATCGTTGGCCCCCCTCTCGGGGGCGGGGAGGACGGAGGAGAAGGAGGCGGGGCCTCCGTACAGCGAGGAGCGGGTGGAGGCCCGAGACAGGCTCTTCCTGAGGCTCTCGCTCACAGCCTCGCTTTCAAGAAGTTTGGCTCTGAGAAAGAGAAGAGTTAAATGCAGGTGTCGTGCAAGTGTTGACTTGTTCATTGAGCAAAAACGTGTTTGAGAATTACTACATTTGTTTTTCCCCTCGTAAGATTTGAACGCTTCCACTCAGCGTGTGGGCACCGAAAACATGAATCAGTGGTGGCAGTGGTGGAGAGTGTGTGTGCTGGGGGTCCAGGCTTGGCTGGTGGTGACGAAATTAATTGTAAAACGTGACGCCAAGTTTGTATATTGCACTCGTGGAACGCCACCCGTCGACCAATGCCTACCTGAGCTCCTCGATTTCTTTGATGTAGTTCTGAATCATGATCCCGATCTCTTCACTACCTTCACCTGAAAGCAAAGCCATCACAGTATTATGTGTCACTAACTGCATCTCCGCATGTCTCTGTGCAAGCTGATTTTTGACATCAGTGTGTAGGTGCATCAAGCGTTATCATGTTGGAAAGGTTATGCTAGCTGTAAGAGTGTTTTCCACAGATTGGGCCATAGCTTAACATTTTGGCTAATCCTTGACATCCAGGGTGATTTGGCAATATCATGTGATGAAAGCCCCCGCATCATAAGGTAGCCTAAAGTATCATGTTGTAACCTAGTACTCTAGACAAACAGGGTAAATTGTACTAGGTTAGCCTGTATACATCTGTATTACTGCACTGGATCGATATTCCTTTGCATGGACAGTCTATTTACGTTGGCATATAATAAATAAGAATAAGCTGCAAGAAAGTAAAATAAAAAACATGAAACAATAAAAATTATAGCTAGACTGACATACAGACTCTCCACCCATTGCACTTCATCATAGAGTGTTTAATGTTGTGTCAGTTATCGTGATTGCGCATTGTGGCTTCTGCCTTGCTGCAAGCCAGACACTTAAGTGTTGAACTTCCAGCGCCTACCTGCTTTCGCCAGGGCCTGGTTGGCCTGGTCACTGAGCAGCTGGGTGAGCCTGCCCCTCTGGGCGTCGATGGTCTCCTGCATGGCCTTCACCCTCACCCTCAGGTTGTTGTTCTCCGTCTGCAGCATGGAGTTCTCATGCACCATGTCGTTGACGCCCTCCATGCCATCTTCACCCACCATACGCTTGCCCTGGGTATTGATGAAGATTGCAGAACATAACTGACGATTCGTACTAATCTTCTGCTCTGCTTAGATTCTCTCCTTCGCTTTCTCCGTCTCTGTCAATTGCCCCATCTTAACTCTCCCCCCTCCCTTTCCCACTGATCTCGCTTTTTCTCCCCCTTCTCTCTCTCTCTCACTCTGTCTACCATCCCTCCCTCTTTCCGCCCATCATCCCACCGTCTTGTACTCCATCAGCTCCATCTGCAGTCGTGCTATCTCCATCCTCAGGGTGCTGATCTGCTGGCTGGCTCTGTCCTGGTTCACCACCACCTTGTTCTTGATGTTTCTGGCCCGGTTGGCGTACTTCAGCGTGTTCAAGGTCTCCATGAAGTCCCGGTCAGACGGGCTGATGCAGGCGATCATCACCGTTTGACTGGAGAACGGACATATAAAGACGTCCGTGGATTATTTCCGCGGTAGTCCAATACATGGAATAGTGATCAATAAATCAGACCTGATGACAACAAATCACTGGCAAATCATATTTTCTTCAAAATTCAACTTCAACTTCAGCTTTACCAAGGTCTGCAGTAAATAACTAAACAAGCAAAGTAAGTTTATAATCCCTGTTATAATCATTACTTTTTACTGCATGATTGATAAACTATCTCTCCACATTTGTTTGGAAAATTGGAAAGTTTTGCTCTCTTTTTGGAATTTGTCAACACTATACTACTGCACAACACTGAAGAAATGCACCTTTTCCTGTTTATTCTTCAAGCTGAATTTCAACTTCATTGATCACCGTGTCAGCTCAGCCCTCCCACACGATGCAAGCACAAAAGTGGTTGCTAGGCGGTTGCCAGGTGAAAATACGCAATCTGATTTGCCAGCTACTCATAATAACACATGCTGAAGTGTGAAGGCGCACGGGCGGTGAGTCTGAACACAACGCGGCTAAATAATAACCCAAGCTGAAGGGCATATCTTGACATTTTGAATTTTCTTCTTGCGGCTGGCTTTATTTTTTAGGTCTGAGTTCTGTTAACAAGACATTTTAGGATTGCTGAAGGACAAATGTCAAAACTTTTACCCCCAGTGTGTCAGTAAAAATCGAAATGTCACGCTATTCCTTTTCAGTCAGAGTAATGAAAGGTATTTAAAATGTAGGCCTACAGACCTGTTGCCCCCGAGTGAGTCTTGTAGCAGCCGTGTCAGTTTGGAGTCTCTGTAAGGCACATGGGTGGACCGCTTACTCCGGTCTCCCAGAGCGCTGATGACGTTCCCCAGGGCAAGCTGAGGTAGAGACAAGGTGGCAAGACACAGGAGAAGAGTCAGGCTTGTGATCAGAAGATAGAAACTCTGGGACTGGCTGTGCTCAGGAAGCTGGGTGTTAGACATACCCTTGGTAAATAAATGTAAATGTTGATGTTGATGTAGTGAAAGGACTGAGATGAGATGACAGAACTAAAACAAACAGAAGACATAATAGTGTAATTCGGATTCTAGCCACCAGGGGGCTCTCTTGCTCCAACAAAATCCATCTCCAGACAACAGGTGACTGCTGGGGAGTGTGACGGAGGAATGACAGTAACTTTCTGATTGGGGAACATTTTACATTATCACATAGATACAAAAAAACAACCAATTACAATTCATAAAATTCACAATTACATTGATTTATTTATCTTGGAAAGCTCTTGGCCA